>BMAV01025214.1:223838-258925 GCA_019973955.1 Trichonephila inaurata madagascariensis | reverse complement strand
AGGCAATGCACTAGAGGGGGTGCGAGAGCGATACCCAAACCCCCCCAACCATAATACCCGGGGCGGACCAGTGTGGCGGTGCATAACGCAGCAGTTCAGCATCCTCTCCCACAGTGTCTCCGGGACTCAAATCCGACCATCGTGGTGTTGCAGACAGATACATGACTCGTCAGTAAAGACAACTTCATTCCATTCTGCCACCCACATCCTTCTTTCATCGCACCATTGGCGGCGGAGACGTCTGTGGTTCTGCATCAAGTGTAGAACAAGAAATGTATGTTTTGCAGACAGACCCCTCTCCCGTAAACAGCGTCGAATGGTACGCGCAGACACTGAATGATGCGTTACAGACTCAATGTGCTGTGCTATGGTTCGTGATGTGATTGAGCGATCAATCCCTGCCATGCGCACAATTTGCCTGTCCTCACGTGATGTGGTGCACTGAGGTGGATGTGATCGACCACGTCGGTCCGTTGTACCCTCCCGCATCCAACGGTCAGATATCCGCATTACAGTGTTTGGTATCTCCACACGACTACCGATTTACCTGAAAGATAATCCAAATCCGGTAAGCCACTATCCCTTCCTGTTGAACTCGGATACTGGATAAAAAGCTGATCGCTGTTTTCGCGGGGACATAACTGATCGTTTTTGTGAAAACCACAAGAAAAACACAATTGAACCTGAAATCGTCAAATTCCAAGGCTTAAATAGCGCTTTGAGGTGGCGCCACAGGTGCGGGTGATGTGTGTCTGCGTTGAAATTCTAATCATTTGCATATCTCACCTGCGCTAATGCATGTTGTAAATTTCATGTTATTTGCATGCTTCCTTTAGGGGTTGCATTTACGGTGGCCAGCAGTGTATATATATATATATATATATATAAATTATAACTTTTGTATAAAACAAAATTTAAAAGTTTAATGACTTGAATGAATTTTATGAGATGTTATGAGTGTGCTTATGTCCTTTTCAATGTTTGTGAATAGCAACCGCAAAATCCCACGAGCACTAGCTTTTAGTTGGTTCATTTTTTACGGGCCTCATTCCTCATTCTATGAAATTAGAAGACGGGAAAGTAGTCAACAACTTCTGTACTATAACCCATAATGCAGGATCAAAAATTGTTTTTTTTTGTAACCAGAATTTTTGTTATCCGTATACAAACATTAGTTTAAGCCTCTCATTTGTGCACATTTCAATAAGATGCATTAGTATGGATTCATTTGTGTTTCGGATCTGAGTTTGCTCACGCTCAAAAGTGTTCAACACCTTCTCAGGAATATCCAAGTGAATTATTGCTATTTAGTTAAGATTACAAGAAAATAAAAATGGATTATTTTTATTTTATTTTATTTTATGTGAAACTTTGCGCGAACACTCTAATGTTGTTCAGCGATCCCCAAATCAAATTTAATTTTCCAAGACCCCTCTGAATAATATGGAGGACCTCTCGGGCATCATAGGGATAGCTTTGAGAACCACTGATTTATAGTAATTGGTACACTATCTGCGATATTAGGAAGAAAACTAGCACCTCATCTAGTTCTCCAGGACGAAAACAGAGCATGGCCAAGTTTTAAAATTTCCTAAAAACTCAGGTACAGAGAATTCTAGCAGTACCTTTGGCCTTCTATTCAAGGTACTCCATTTGAAGAAAGGTAGTACGCACTCCTGTGACATATGAAGGCCGACCTATTTATGGAGGTATTGTCGATAAGCCCTCATGCTGCAATTGTAATTATCGATGAGAGTGATTGCCAGATTTCTTACTGCTTAATTTCCACAATTAGAGGTGTTACTAGTTACTCAAATTACTTGAGAAGCAAATGATGTGAAAAAAAAAATGTATACAAGTCTGAGAATGAAAAACTGCTATAGTTGTGAACGTGTCAATAAGTACCGCTTTTCTAATCCCTTATATACGGTAAAAAATAAAATAAAAAAATTGTAATGAACCAAAACTTTATTCTAAATAGCTATTATACATATTAGTACTTTCAAACTTTTAAAAGTTTTATAATGATGAACCGTTTTGGAAACTCCAATCTTTGACGAATAAAACAATATTTTCCTGACGAGATATCATATTTTTATTGAAATAAGTTCACATTACAAAGGAAAGAGGGAGATGAAAATTTATCCACTTTAGATTTATCGCTTAACAATGTATTAGACTTAAAGAATATTACTTACAATTTATTAAAAAAATCAAGTCTAATTCCCTTCTATTTTTATTTATTGTACTAATTACTTATTACGCATTAAAGGGCATTTATTTCACTCTACATTTATTTAAATATAAATAACTAACTCATGCCCTTTATACCTGTGACAATTATATTTGTGTTACCTTTGACATTATCCATCCAAATTATTACGATGTAATTCATTGCAACTGTATAGAGAATAAACAAGTATGTTGTGTGTGCCCATAAAATGACTGAAAGAGACAATCATCCATTCATTTAATATTCTGAAAAATGTGCTTTGATGGATTTCACTATCTGGCACATGTTTCAAAATTTCCTGTCCGACTGATATGAATCATAGCGATTGGCTTTCCCTGAAGAAGACTCTTTAGGTAAGTGGAAACAATCATTTAGCATTTCCCCTCCGGCATTCTGACGACTTTGAAGAAATGAGAGAGCGAGAAGAGCAATGGTTTGAGAGGAATGACCGAAGCATAAGCACATTCTTCGGCCTAAATTAATCCCGGTGATTACAGAAACATCTCTCCTCTGAAGGGGAGGAGAGGAATTATATATATAACTATTATTAATTAATTATTAAGGAAGCAAAACTATATGAAAATAATATGAGAAAGTGAATCAGTATAAATCAGTGCTTCTCAAACTTCAAGATTTGTGACCCAATATCCAATCATAATTTTCACCACGCCCTCCCCTTATACAATAACAATGTATTGAATTCAATAATGCTATACTTTGACGCCAAAAACTCTAATATAAGTCTTTAACCTCTTAAGTTCCACCTACGTATATAAACGTATCACTTATCCAAAGCTTTAAATTCCCCAGACGTATATATACGTCTTTCCAAAGTACGATCTTTCAGTGCACTGCTATTCGGTTTTGGAATGCAATAATAGGACATTGACTGTGTTTGCGAAGGATTTACTTATTCCAGACACGGTTTTACTTATTTGTTACTTTTCCTCGCCTCCCTCAATACATCAAAACGCGCGCCTACGTGGAAAATAGTGGCATTGGGAAGCGAATCGCGTAATTTTTCTGTTTTGTGTGTGTGTGTAATCCAATCACATTCTCAGAAATTAAGCCAACCTAGGTGGGACTCGAACCCAAGACCTTTGGATTAGAAGTTCAAAGCACTATCCGTTGCGTTACAGGAACATGACGAGCGATTTTCCTTTTTATATAGGGTATTGGGCTATTATTTTTGTTTGTTACTGTTTATTCCTTATTTAGATAGAATTAATGAATTAATATTTGAAATAAAACTATATTAACATCAAGTTATCCAATATAGGTTTAAAAGAATGTATTTGAACTTGAACTAGAAAGTATTTTATTAACGATTGAAAAATTTGAACAAGATATATATATAGGGTGAGTGTGGGCTAATAATGGGAATAGAAAAAATAAATTATTTTGTGACATTTTTAAAGTTTATACGCTGTATGGGAATAAAAATTGCCTCAATAATTTATTAAGCATACCATTAGTTAAAAAAAAGAAATTAAAAATTACCACAATATTTTATTCTACTTATCAGAACTCATATTGAGATGAAAATCTTATTTAGCAATTCATTTCAATTAAAACTGAAGATGCTAATTAAAATACATCATTCAAAATTTCTTACTTTATGTTAGAAATTTAAAAGATTTCTTTCTTATTGCTATATCTTCTCTCCAATGAATCTTCACATGGAGAAATAAATTTAAAGATATTTTTTCTCTGTTCCGAAACATGTTTATTGCAATTTCCTTTTAAATTTAAATACCCAAAAAAGGTAACCTCCCAAGTTTAAAAACTTTACCTTTTAAGAAAAATACTTTTACAAATTTCAAGAAGCATTTTGTGTTTGCCTTTCTTAACAGGAAATGAAAATATTTTTGTTAACGAAGGAAACAAGTATGAATTTTACTTTTTAAAAAAGAAATTGAATTTTTAAACTTACGTAAGGGTTAAAGGAAAAAAATAACGAATTTTTTAAAAATTATTTTAGAATAATTAATGAAAAATAAGTAAAAATTGTTTAATGAATTTTTTATTTGAAAGTTCAATTAAAATTTTAAAATTTAGAACCAATTATACATCAGAAATATGAAGTAAAAGATTGTTCTTTTGAGACATAAAACTATCCTAATATTCAAAAATAATTAATACAGCAGTTATTAGTTCAGAAAGCATTGTGTTTTGGTATCAGATAAAGTGGTTTTTTTAGAAAAAAGAATGCTAGTAATATCTTTATAAATTATAGCATGTTTTTTTCCCTGATGTATGCTATAATTGAAAATTTTAAAAAACCAATGTTGCTTTTGCATGAAAGGGTAACAAACATACATACACACATGCAAACATTCACGTTTATAATATTAGTAAGGATTCCTACTATTAGTTCACACTCTCCCTATATATATATATATCTGTGTAGTATTCACCCACTAGTTAGTATGGGGTGCCCGTTGCTCCAAACATTCACTGTAACTGTGTTCCGGGAAATTGATATAAAAAATGACGAAAAGGGGATGCTGAGAATAGAATGGACGTGTTTCACCGATAGTTTGCCAGCTGATGTAAAGGGTAGCCACTGTCCTCCTTTTCATTCATTCTATTTTAGTATTTGTGTTGGGTCATCTTCTTTTCAACTTATTAAATGTTTAAAAATCTGCTTCTGCGTCTTCTTCATTTCCAAACCGTGGTGACGTGTGAGCCCTAACCTCACATAGGGGCCCGACCGGTCCTCTTTCCTGAGCTTTGCTGAAACCTTCTAGAACCGAACAAGCTCGTACGATAAAAATGTAAGAGGGTTTTTGTGATTGTAGTTTTGAAGAAATTGTTCAAGAAAAAATGTAGATGTAAATGAATTTTCATTAATTGCAAGACTCTTGGCTCTCTTGGAGAAAGCTCTGTGAGTAGAATTTTCGAAAAATTCTGTTTTCAATAATCTTTTTCTTGAATAATTATTTTAATTCCTTTCTGCTTTAATGTTTAAGAAGAATTTGTTACAGAATTGTAGTCGGTTGTTTTCTCATACTTTCTGAGAGTTTTTATATATTTTGAATTTCTATTTATTTTACTCAGTTTTCCCTACCGAGTAGCAAAGGAGGAAGGTTGGCACCTTTAAACTAGTTTAACCCCACTTATTCGGTTCTAAGTCCGAAACTGCTTTTTGACTTGCTAGTTTTTTTTTTTTTTTTTTTGTATTTTTTTAGAGATTCAATATTCATGCTTTTCTTACATATTTTTAATAGCTGGTATACCCGTTTTTTGCACGGAGGGTGAATTGAGAAATTAAACAATACAGAATAAAGGATAAAGAAATTTTTATGAGTTAGTGTTACGTGAATTGCAAGTTAAACAAAAAAAAAAGCTTTTTGCTTATTTCTGCTGAACAAAAAAACCCGTATTTGTTAAATTTTAAGTCTGTAGATCTAATAGCTGATAAAAAAAGATTTTTTTTTATAACGCCCCATAACACTCTTGTGGTTCAATTTTTGAAAGCACCTTCCTAAACTGTTCTCTACTCAACAAAAGTAACACATTGCTACACATGTTGTGTAATGAACGCGTAAAATAATGTCAATAACTTATATCTGGATGTGTAATACACTAATGTTACCTTCTGCTGTATTTATTTTATGTTAAATTTGCAATATTTGCAAGCAACGCCGTTCCTTACATTATAATGATGATTCTATGGAAACATAGTGAAATGTTAGTGATAGAGCCAAGTTGGCATCATTTTTGGCAAATATGTTAGCAACTAAGTGATTGATTGAACGGTGCTGAAGTTGGTATGCTCTAGAGCTACCTGGTGGGAATTTGCAGCAAAGAGGATAGCACAAAAACCTTCTCCACAAAATTATACATATACATACCAGTGTTCATAGTGATCGGCGGTTGAAAGGTGTTGGAGTGATGAGATTTCATATATACAAACATCCATTTTTATACATATAGATTATGTTATTTCTTGTTATGTTCTTTATTTACTATTTCTACTTTTGATATAATATATAAATTTCTTCCATATATATATAATACTTGAAATGAAACAAAAAATATAAATATTGTAGGATCAATATAATTAGAAACGCCTCAATTGAATAAAATGTATTTTACTTCAGCGGAAAAATGTAAAAAAATGAAATTCTAAAGTAAAAGTTTTTCAAAACCTTAAAAAGAAAATCTCAAGCATTGAGAAGAAAATAAGATATTTTTTCGACAGAAATATAGAAAGAAATCTATGAATACTTGTGATTTTCGATTAATCGGTATGACAAAATGTATCTTCTTCCCAAAATATCGTCACTAAAAAAATAAAGTTTCTTCGATGGAATTGGTATTTGCCCACTTTACGCATTTGGTATGTACCGTGGGCAAAAAATATATTTGCCAACGAAATATGTGTCTGTGAATATATATGATACTTAAAAATTTGCGAGGGAAAGTACTTTGGAATGAAAATGTATGCCTTTCACATGAAAGAGCGTATATATAGGCAAATAAGGAAAGCATATCAACCTTTCGCCGTGTAACAAATAAAATATTAAAATTTTGAACAAATATGAGCTTATAATGTCTGTGATTGGATTGGAGCGACTATTACACTCCACCCCAAAATACTCTAAGCTTAGTTCGTTTTCATTGACTAAGAGCGAATTTAACAAATGATTTATGGATATTTTCTGAAAGTTGTTTTTTTATCAAATGGGACCAGAAGGAGACGTTTATTCGTCCATTTAATGTTAAAGTTAATAGGAAATTGCTTGAACATAATCCTTTAACTTAAGAGAATATTAAAAGTTACCTTAAGTGAAAGAAATTCGAACCATGCGATTAAATTTGATCGAATAAGTTTTAAATGTTATTGAGAATAGTTAGCTATGATAAGCAAATATTATTCAGTGACATGATTTACAATGCTGTGTGTTTTAGAAACTCAGTACCTTATTAATATATAATTTTAAAAAATCCAGTTTCGCTTACAATGTAGTAGTCTACAATTATAAACAGCTTACTGCAGCGTATCTCAAACTGTGGGGCACACTCCCTAGGGACGTGATAACCTAATGAGAGGGCCCGAGCATATCATAAATAAAATATTAAAAATATTATTAATTTACTGAAAGAAAGCAAAACAAAATACATTCTGACGTAAAAAAATAAAATAAACATCTACACTGTTATAATACACTTATAGACGTATCAGAACTGCACAAAGTCTTTGATTATTAATTTAACAACACCAGGTTAAGAACAAGTTTAACAATTACTAGTGACCCCATGGGCTTGTCATGTATAAAATTATATAAAAAATAATACTTATGTTGGTAACTTTACGGCTTATAATTAAACACATAAAAATACAATTGGAATACATCTCTTAACAATAGTACAAATTTTTGTGTAAATATTAAAAAAATTTTTTTTGGGAGTGTTTAAGCATTTATATTACTCTATTTATGTTTATTTCATTTAAAATTGACCATTCAAACGCATAACCCTTACTTATAATGGCATCCGAGAACAGGGGGAAATTTTGGCAGTGGTTTTTATCATTTTGGCGACCAAGGGATTTGGGGACCTTTTTGGCGTCGTTGGGACCATTTTGGCGATTTCCCGGAACCCTCGGGAATCTTCAGAAAGTAGTAGATCTTCCACTTTTTCCGTTCAAGCCGAGCTGTTATATTTCTGGAAGTTTCTGTGCACCCATAATGAGAGGCTCCCGGGGACCGGGGAGTCGGGATTAAACCGGGAGTAGTGAGGTTTTTTTTGATTAGCTCGGGGGGAATAATCTTCCCCGGGTATTTTTAAACCTGTTATTGTTTTTTGATTGCTGTTGAAGGTGTGAAGCCCTTTTGGATTTTACCTGTAATACGCTGCAAATCCTGTTTTAAAGGGTTTTTTGATAATAAATTCGCATCGCCTTTGTTTTTTTCTTTGGATTTTTGCAAAAATCCCTGAACCCTCGGGATCTACATAACAGTTTGGTGTCAAAAGTGGTTTTATGCCAAAACAAGAGCGATGGATGAAAACTGAAGAATCGGGGAATATTAATCCTTTGAAAACGGCCAAGAAGGCTAGGCAAGAAATGCAAAAAAGGTAAAGAAAGCTAAGAAAAGTCTGGATGATACTAAGAAGGGTTTAAAAGGAAAGAATGGAGAAAGGCCAAGAAGAGACTAAGCGAAATGCAGAGGGGTTTGGAAGATTAGAGAAGCCAAGAAGAAACTAAAAATGGTTAAAGGGGGGAATCAGAAAGGTCTAAAAAGGAAAAGGCCAAGAAGAGCTGAAAATTTTTAAAAAAATAAAATCGACAATGTTGAAGAAAAATAAATAGTGTGGAAAAAAAGCATTGAAAGTTGAAAAAAAAAGATTGCAGAGGAAGAAAAGATTTAGTAGTTGAAGAAAAGATAGAGAGAAAAAAAGGGGAGAAGAAATAGAAAAAGATTAAAAAGAGCAAGTTGAAGGAAGAATTGAAAAAGGAAAAAAATTTTCCCATGAGTTGAAGATTTTGAAAAGAAGCTTCAGCTTGCGGAAAGACGACGAAAAAAAAACAAGCCCCCCTCTTCCAGTCCCTTTCCCCCCTCCCCAGTATCAGTGAAACTGTCTCCCTTTGAGGGAAAAAACCAAGGGAGGTGTACAAGACTCAATTCTCAAAAATTTCTGAAGTCAATGGATGGACTGAAGGGGTGAAGGCATTAGCTAGTGCATCCCAGCGGAACGCCGCCGAAATACTGCAGACTCTTCCCGACAGGGGAGCGCCTAATTTGAACTCCCTGTATAATGCTCTGATCTTAGTTCAGCCAAAAAAACCCAAGGACTACCCCATCTGCAGATGAAAACAAGACTCCAGAAAACCGGAGAAAGCTTGCAAAGGCCCCGAAGTAAAAAGGGTCGCCAACTTGTTTTTTGAAAACCCCCAACTGTGCGCGAAGTTTCTTTAATATTTTTGGATGGATTGAAAGATGGGGAAATTCAAAAGGTGTAAGAATGGCAGCTTGCAAGATCTTAAATCTGCCCTTTTTATCCCCCAAATTGGGGGGCCCCGCCAGTCCCGGGACCACCAAACCCTCCGAGGATGGTGACCTTAGATCCCCGTGATTCTCCATGGGAAAAATGACATTGAGAAATTAAGAGATGAATTGCAATGGTTCAACGTCAGAACCAAAAAGAAACCAAATTCAATGCGGGGATGTGGTGGAACTGGGCACCTGAGAAGAAACTTCCCCCATCAAGGAAGGTGGAATACCGCCTTCTTCCAAACAGGAAAACTAATATATGGCCATCTCCAGGGTAGGTTGCCAGAAATGAAAGGCCCTATCACAAAATTCTCCAGATTCGGGGGTAAATGGGGGGACAAGGGACCCCAGAAAGGGCAAATTAATAGCATTTTTGCCCTATGGTTTTTTATACGGGCCAGGGGTTATAATCAGAAAAGACCAAAAGACAAAACTTAACAAACTGGGCGCCGCCCGGTTTCTTTTTCAAACAGTGACGGGGGACAAGATTCAGGTTCGGAAACTAACGTCCTCTAAGGTTTAAAAAGAATCACCATACGGCATATATAGCAGATATCACCGATCCGTATTCTTGGGCTGGATTTTCTGAAGAACAATAACTTTTAAAATTGGGCTTTTTAAAATAGCAATATGCATTCAAAAATTTTAAGACATCCTTTTTTGGCACAAAACTCAATTTGAATCCAACCAAAAAATTATTGCAAAACCAACATCCCTTATCGAAGAAATGAATGTGTAATACCCGGTTTAGTAGCGAAAATAGAAAAATTTGATTCGGCCCAATTGTTTTCCGGGAAAAACTCAAAAAGGGTCATAGCCGACGTTGGGCCCCTCAAGTCCTCATCCCAGTGAGGGTGGGTAAAATTAGTGATAAAGACGGGACTTTCAAAAAGGGGGTAGTAGCATATTGTATGTCACGGGGTAGAACGAAAAATGCAATAGCCAAGACCATTCTTCAGGGCGTCTAGCGGGGGTTTACTAAAAAACCGCTTAGACAAGAAACAGGATTGTGCAGGAAAGTTTATTACAGAATTCCCAAAACCTATTTTCAAGAACATCGGGACTTTGGAAAATAAATAACGCAACACCCAATTGGTACAGGACATCCTCCTATTACGCACCCCCACGCTACCGTTTGCTAAACGGAAGAAGTCCAAAAAAATCTTTTTGGACTGAAAGTCATACTGTCATGACCATCGTAAGTCCGGGGATCTCCCTGTTTTAGTTAAGAAGAAAGATGGCTCTACCAGATTCTTTGGATTATCGTCGGTTGAATGCGTCACCAAAAAGACAGCTATCCCCCAAATAGATGAACCCGGACAATTTTGGGAATACCGGTTTTCACTCGTCTCAAAGTGAGTATTGGCAGGTAGAAATTTCCCCCCGACGATAAAAGAAAACGCCCCCCACGGGACAAGGATTGGGAATTTAAGGTTGGGCCTTCGGTTTGCAAGCACCGCAACATTTTGGCGTTTATGGAAAAAATCCCGGAGGACTTTCGTATGAGGTCTGCCTGGTTTATCTTGATGACATTATCATCGTGGGCGCTCCTTCGAAGAACATCTGAAAAATATCAGACGTGTGCTACAAAAGCTGAAAGAAGCTAACCTGAAATTAAGTCCATCCAAGTGCCACCTATTCCGGCGTGAAGTCACCTATCTTGGACACATTATTTCGGCAGAAGGTGTACGAACAGACCCGGATAAGATCTCGGCTGTGAAAGACTGGAACTGCCCGACGGATGTTCACCAGCTTCGGAGTTTCTTGGGCTTATGCACGTATTACCGGAAATTCGTGAAAAGTTTCTCAACGATCGCCAGACCACTCCATAAGCTGACCGAGGCAAAACAGAAATTCATCTGGACGGTTGATTGTAACAACGCCTTTAACAAGCTTAAGGATGCACTAACATCTGCTCCAATCCTGGCATATCCTGAAATTGGGAAACAATTTATTCTGGATACAGATGCAAGTCATGAGAGTGTTGGGGCTGTATTGTCTCAAGAGATAGATGGTCAAGAGCATGTCATAGCCTATTTTAGTAAGTGCTTGTCTAAACCAGAAAGAAATTATTGTGTGACCAGGAAGGAACTGCTTGCTATAGTAAAAGCCGTAGAACACTTCCATCCTTACCTCTATGGTCGAAAGTTCCTGCTGCAAACAGATCATGCCTCATTGACCTGGCTACTGAATTTTAAAACCCAGAGAATCAAAGATGAAGACCCGATACGACGCAAGAGCAACCGGACACGACTTCCACGAAGGCGACAAAGTGTGGTTATGGAATCCGAAACGTCGCAAAGGACTCTCCAAAGCTGCAGACAAACTGGGAAGGTCCTTATACAGTCCTAAAAAGACTGAATGACGTTGTGGTGCGGATTCAGAAATCACCACCCCTCAAAAGAGTAATACATTACAAAGCTAGTCCCTTAACGGCCAAGATGAATAAGATCATTAAGTTCGACCATGTTCATTAATTGTAAATATTAATTATTCTCTTTCCTTATTCCTTAGTTTTATTTTAATACTGGAATTTATGTTAAATTTCTTCATGTGCTTTGAATTTATTTGTACTGTATATGCTGTGGAATACATTTGTTACTTTATATGTATTTTTTGTGAGAAAGTTTGCCTGTAAATAGATCCCTCTACCAAGGATTGTACTGCCCGGGACGGCAGTCTTTGAGGAGGGACAGTGTTACGAATTTTGAGTAAATAGTGTAAATAATTTGTATTTGAGTGTTTAATGCTTTTTATATTACTCTATGTTATGTTTATTTCATGTTAAAATTGTCCCATTCACAAGCAATCCCAAACCCCCTTACGTTATAATGGCGACCCAATGAGCTTGGTGAAATCTTGGCGGTAGAGCCAAGTTGGCATCCCAATTTGGCGCGTTGGCGACCCATTTTGGGGTTCGGAACCCTCGAGATCTTCTAGAAAGTAGTAGATCCTCCACTAGTGTCGTTCAATACACGAGCTGTTATTTCTGGAAGTTTCTGTCCTTACCTAGAGGCTCGCGGGACGGCGAGGATTCTGAAAACCAGCAGTAGTGAGGATTGTTTTGATTAGCTCGGCTTAAAATCTTCACTTACGTGTATTTTTAAACACTGTTATTGTGTTTGATTGCTGTTGAAGGTGTGAAGACCTTTGGATATTTACTCTGTGAATATCACTGCTGAATCCTGTATTTAAAGGATTGGATTTTTGATAATAAATTCGCATCGCTCTTAAAGAACTGTTTATTTTCTTTGTGATTGTTTTGCATAAAATCCCTGAACCCTCGGATCTACGTAACAATATCCTATTCTTTCTAAGGTGAGTACATTAAAAGAACAATAGCAATTTAGTAGAGCAATAGTAATTCGTCTTTAGTAGTGAAAGCATAAAATTATTTATTATGCAAATATCTAGAACGTCTGGGGCACATAACAATAATAAACATAAGAAATTCCTTCACTTCAAACCTTTTAATGGCATTAAATTCAATACTTAAACTTTTTGCAATAGCTAATTTTAGGGGAAAATATATAAAAACAAAATCGTATTAATTACTATTTATATTGATAAAGTACAACTCAATGTATAGAATTGCTTCTGTGTTAGTTTACTTACCACAAAAAACTGTACAATACTCAGACAATTGACTAATTTTTTTTTAAAGTTTCGCTCAGAAGTAATGCAAAATCTGTTGGTGACAAACCACCCAATTTGGAACCACACTCAAGGGACGAAAACGACACCTGAACTTTTACCCCACTTTCACATCTTCCAGAAGCCGCAATATATCTGAAAACCTACTTGTGAATTTGACCAACTTATTTTGCTGATTCCTGCTCCTTAATGCTTTGGTATATCTCAATAGATTAAATAAAAATCTATGTAATAATCAAAATATGCTAAAATAGAAAATACTCAATACAATTTAAATTAATTTCTGTTATTTTAGATTCTCCATTTTTTTGAGAAAAGGGAGAGGGGTAATATTTCCGTAATACATATTTTTTTTATTGTAATTTTGCGTAAATTCGAAAACGTGTATAAAATATTACGTATATTCAAAATAATTGAGGAAAGATTTTCCTCAAAATAGATTAATATATTTACTTCAAGCATTCTACAGTACAGAAATTTGACTTTTCATTTAGACTTTTTCCTTTCCAATTTGTAATTAATTAGTTATTGAGTATCGCACACATTTTAATCTGAAGTTCAAGGCTATTTACTTATAACATGTGTTACGAAGCAAATTATAGTTGTGAATATCATTTAAAGATTAAATATTTTATTAGAAAAATAAATTATTTTCTTTTCATTCTTTCAAGTGATTTTCTTGTTTCATAATTTGAACTATTACGTGTAATGCTTTAAAAAGTTCTTTAATAGCTTAGAAATACTTGAAAATTCAAGTATAGAAATAAATGTTTATCGAGTTTTCGTTAAGTTGATATTTTTTGAAAATCTTGGCTAATGTTTAAGAATAGGACACGAATTTGGAATAATTGTTCAGATATAAAAGTAATCAAACATTAATATTATATTCTATCTTCACCATCCTGTATAGAGAATCACTTATTTATCATACCACTCATTTTTATCCAAGTTGACGCATTTTTTATTTTATAAAATGTGTTTCGCATTTTTCGTCTCCTATACCGCAATGCTAAAACAGCTATCCCTTTACATGTTAAAAAGAAAAACTGATGATTTATGAAATATTTTGAAATTTTAAAAACACTATATTTAAAAAATGCATGAGTTACAGTGTTACAAATTTTTATAAAAATTGAGACAATTTTCTGTTTAAAAATGTGCTCCGCGTTAAGTTTACACTATCATACATATGGAGAAAAGAGCCTTAATTTTTACAAGTAATTAACTTCTTTAACTTGTTCATATAAAATATTTTGCATTAATCAGTATTTACAAATTTTTAAATTTAAATACTTTTTATCATTTTATGTACAAAAGATTTTGAGTGATGTAGCATTAAACTATTTTATTTTTTGTACAAATTTTTTTTAATTATTCTATTAAAATTTTGAAATTCTAGATAAACAACTATTGAATTAAACGATGTTTTATACAGAACTATAATGATTTTTTCATATTTCGATATTATTTTCCTTAATGAGCGCGTTTTTTTAATAATTGTATTTTAATGAACAGCGTTATATAATATTAAACCATTTTCCTATCCTCTTTTATTTGAAATCACATGATAATATTTCTTTTAGAAATTAGCTATTTGTCTTCTTGATGATTCAAAATGAACATTTTCTTGGAAGAGATATAGGTAGCCTATGTGTTAATCACATTTCCCTGTTATTATCAATTAATCTGGTATGCTGTTAACCATCAAAACTTTAACCAAATGGAAGTTAAGGATATTAAAAATATTAAGTGTTTACTTTACTGTTCCTTTCTTTACATCTTAAAAGTTATATTCTATAATACAATAACGATATATATATTTAGTAACAATAACTATATTCCTAATTATAAATTAAATAAAACATTTGATTTTTTACAAAAACATTTTCTAAGAATGAAAGCTTTTAGAAGAGAAAAAAAATCATCCTCCAATTGTTTTATACGATGGTCCATAGCAGAATATGTTAAAAATAAGAAAATAAAAAAAAATATTTTTGAATTATTGTTTAAGGTATCCGACAACGTTCGAAACCGTGATTTTAAAAAAGCGCTTAATTGGATAATTTTCATGATATTTAGTGTCACTCAAATTGGAATACATGCATAAAATTGTTTTAAGGACATTTTGACAAAAAAAAATTATATAAAAACAATATTTTGGCAAACAATTAACTTAGAATAATCATTTTTAAAAATGTTCTCCTTTTGTGAAAAATGCTTCTATTATAATAATATTTTGCCTGCATATAGCTCAGACCTCTCTACAGAGGCTCAATAAGAATGTTTGAAAAATTCACATTATTTTCAGAGTTACCACCAATTGAAATAATTATTGGCTTTTTTTTCTTAAAATTGCTCCCCTCCGTTGTCGTAAAATATGGATAAACCCAATTCTAAGTTATATATTTCAAACATTCTAGTTGAGCCTCTGTAGAGAGGTCTGAGCTATATTTTCCAGCAAAATAGTATTATAATAGAAGCATTTTTCACGAAAGGAGAACATTTTGAAAAAAGATTTTTCCAAGTTAGCTTTTTGCCAAAATATTGTATTTAAATAATCTTTTTTGTCAAAATGTCCTTAAAACAATTATATACATGTATTCTAATCCAAGTGACACTAAATATCATGAAAATTATCCATTTATGCGCTTTTGCAAAATCACGGATCCGAACGTAGTCGGATAACTTAAGATATTCAACAATACTTGCGTTTTATCAATTAAAAATTTCCATTAAAATAAGGAATATTTCGCGATTTTTATAACCTATATTTCAGTTAAATAAGGAAGTATGTAAAATTTCTTGTGTTTGTTTCATAAAGATAAATATTCATTTTTTTATAACATTTCGCTTTTTCGAAAATAATAATGTTTGCTTGTTAAAGATTTCAAAATATATATAAAAATATTTGAAATCTTTCAGTATAAACTTTAAATTCCTAACATGCATCGGATTTCATTACTATTTATTTAAACAGAATTTCAGAAGTGACTCCTGAGGATTAATGTGAATTGTGATCTTTTTCCCTACTCATAATTCGTTAATTATTATTTGGAGTGAAACTTCTGTGTGCTAGTATAACAATTCTTCTTACATAAGGAAAGGGTCTATTACCAACGTACAGATGTGCATATTATGCATAAAATAATTAAGATGTACTAAAAGGATTTTAAATAACGATTCTTTGTCATGCAAATACAAAAAACGGTTCATTTTTTTATTTTTCTTATTGATAAAAATAGGAATTTAAACAAATGAAACCAAAAAAAAAATAAGTAAAAAAATAAATAAAAGTTTTATTATTTATACATAATGCAAAACCTTGCATAAATTTGCTGAATATAGTATTATATTTGGCATAAACTCCATGATATATTTCAATTTTTAGGATAATTAATTTAAATATACTGCGGGATTATCTCCCAATATTATTACAAAATAAATCTCTTATTTTTCTCCTGTCTGCTTATTTGTATAAAAAATTAATCGATTTTTTTTTCTGTTTTTTAAATTTCTGGTATCTTAGTTAAATCTTAACTTTTAGAAATATTGTATGATTTTTTTATAATGACCTTTGTCTGTCATTGAATTTTAAATTTCTATTTATTATAAATGAAAGTATCATTCACATTCTACAGTAATCTCAAATATATCCAGGAAAAGTGTATTATTTAACTTCATTCTTGTAGTTATAAGTGCAACAGAAATAGAAGACATTTAAAAAAAGTTTCTATAAAATATAAAATTTTGTGTAAGATAAACTTCAACTTTTTTTACCATTTTCTAGATATTTGAAAAAAAACAAAGGACTAAATTTCTTATTGCTGAACTGATGCTCCACTTTTTGTGGCTGTTATTAAACTTTTAAGATTTTTTGAGAATTAATTTCTAAGATGCTGAAAAAGGAAGCAATTAATTATTCAGATTTAATTTAAGCTGTTTTTTATCATACATTCACAGTACTTCTTTAATTTTATTTCCTAAGCTACATACTCATTGTATGAATTTATCTCTTTTAATTTAATAATTCTGTGTATATGAATAATTTCATAATTATATATATATATATATATATATATATATATATATATTCTTGAAGAGAGAAAAATCTATATAGCAGTCTGTAAATTTAAAGTGTATTTAATTGAAATCTAAATGAAACATCTCTCTTTCTGTCTTTACTCTCTCTCTCTCTCTTGTTCTTTTCATCATCTCTCTCCTATTGCTCTCCTCTCCTCCTTTTTTCTACTCTCTTTTCATATCTTACCATGTACAACAATCTTTGACATTGTTCGTACAATCCATGAATATCGCATAGAAATTATACATTAATATTTTTTAAGAAAAGAACAGGAATGTTTTCTGAAATGTATAAAATTCTACAACATTTAGTAATATAACTTTGAAAATATATATTTTACTCTACAAAATATGTTTAAATTCTTTAAAATCAGGGCCATGGGATTGGGAGAAACGTATCTAATGATCAATTGTGTAAAGTTATTATTTTATCTAAATATATATGTGTGTTGTTACTGATTTTCCATAGGCTGACGAAGTCAGACAAGATTCATTAGACATTTTATTCTGTGAAGTCGAGATCAAGAAATGAATCCGTATAGATATCTTTCTTGGAGACATTCCTACATTTCAGATACGCTCTAGAAAAGCCTTGAGTAACTAAAACTTGGCACAGAAAATCTTTGTATTCTCTGAGAATGAGCTTGATGTGACCACTGGCAAGACTTGAGAGTGCAGTCCAAGAGTTTGTCTCACACGAGGACCAAAACCAGACCTCGTCAATTACCAACATACCAATGATGTGAGTGTGAGGCATTTCCCACTCTACATTGATAACTGATATATCTGTTTATTTCTAATAATCAAATTATGAGATAATTACTTGAAATGATACATGAATTCAGCATCCACATCACTATAAAGAGAAAAATTTAAGGTTTCCGTTAAAAATGACCCAATTCGGCCAAAGCAGATATTTTTGCTTTTTAATTAATTGAATAGGGGGATCTTTCAGTTAACAAAATGTACTTTGTTTTGTTTCTACGTTATCTAGAGGCCAACTTACAATCAATTTTATAAAGTTAGAAAAACCAAAAGGTGGTCTCTGATCTACCCAAAGTGGGCATTTAAATTGTTCGAAATCTATCATGGCATTCTGATGACTCACAATGCTATAAATATACTTCTAAAAAACTCTTATACCTGATCTATATATTATTTTTTGGAGAATGTATTCAAATTTTTCTTATTTTATGAATATTTTTTGAGTATTTAAATAATGGTGTCATAAAGAATTTCACATTTCTTATAATGTTTACTCAATCAACTCCACAATTTTCAAATTGTAATAAATTATTAAAACTTTAATACATTCTCTAGATACATGAATCTACTTCGTTTTAGTAATTTTTTTCATGATAAAGATTTATTACTTTTTTCTCTAATTACTTTGAAGTTTTCAAAGATATTGTTAAAATTTCACTTATAATTGTGATTTTTGTAAAATTTAGTTAATTCTTTTAAAATATTGTTATAGTGCAATATTAGTATTTAATGGTATTGATTCCTAAACAAACATTTATAATGTTTAAATATGCTATTTTTTAAAACAGTACTCTGAATGTGTTCGGGTACCTTGCGTTTTTAACATAGTAGTAAAATTTAAATTTAATGATTAAAAACTACAAAGCATAAGACTAAAATAATAATTAAAAATCAAATCGGCTCTTAACCAAGTTTGGAAGCTAACCAAAGCCGTACACGTATTATTATCTAATAATTATGAAGAATTCAGGAAATTATCGAGCGATAATTTAATCTTAAGTTACTAGGTGTTTTGAGAATCAGTCCCAAAGGTCTAATTTTAATACTTGCTCTGCATGTTATGTATAAAATTTTTATTAGTCAAAAATAATTTCAACTTTCATAGTAGCTGAATGCTTAATGCAAGAAAGATCTAGACTTTTAACACAATATATTTTTTTGGAAGAAATTTTATATACATATATGTGCATGTGTGAGTGAGAGGGGGTGTTTTAATTTTTTTTATTGTAACAAAAAAATACCATTTCTTACTCTCGTACTTCACAAACTGCATACATTTTGAAACTACTTTCTCAAAATGCAGTTTAATGAAGAAGAACGATTCATACTCTAAAAAAGAGTTTTTTTCCCTTCAAGCTGCGGGTGTAAAAAGTCAATAAAATGAAAAGGAGAATTATTATCTTGTAATTTTTTCTTAACAGTAAGAAATGCTAAAAAACTGTACAATCATGAAAATGTGGAATTGAAACTGTAATTCATTTTTCTTTCGCTCCTTAGATCTCATATAAAAAAATAAGTCTCTTGTGTATTCAAAAAGTTTTCTAAATTTTGAGAAAGCCATTTGATGAAAATAAGTGGATTTCTTTTCCCAAACTTGTTTCATAAACCTCAAAATACAAAATTGAGGATGTGAACAAGTTATGAAAACTGGAGTTTATCCTGCGTAATGCAGATATCATTGAGATTATTTAAGCTCAATTGAGGATCAAGGCATTACCCGAAGAAATAAGAAATATAACTCTGTAAATTTAATTTTAAATATAAATAATTTCTTAGATAAATATTTTACATTTTTAATAAATATAGTTTTCCGCAAAAAGTAAACTTGAACTTAAGCATATATATGTAGTATAATAAAATAAAATAATAAAAGATAAATTGTAATTCCTACAAAACTAAGAATGAATGAAAATGGATTTTAAAACCCACCAAAATATAAGTAGATATTTAAAAAGTCAATAGACCAAATTGTGGAAAACTATTATGTTTTCTAGAGCAGTCACTGACTTAGGACAGTGAAATAGGGTTAAGTTTGCTTTATAGGATCCAACCTTTCCCATCCAGTAGAAAATTTTGGCATAATATCGCAATAGAATGTGAAGAAAAAAACAAACCAAACTAAACCATGCTGAAAAAAGCACGTGTAAGCGAAAGAGCTATTTATTACAAATAAATTGAATTGAATAGCTATTGTAAGATTGTACAATGTTACATATTGAAACAAACAATAAACGAACCATAAGATCTTAACTTACAAAACTTTTCAAAAGTTCACGAAAAAGAAAAAAAGAAAAATAAAAAAAAATGCCGGTCAACTGAAGTAATGCCACTCGCAAAGTGATATTACAATCTTTAAGTGGCACCAACTATATGACTCAATAGTACTACAAAGTAAATTACTAACGGTTAGTGGATAGAATAACTTAAGAGAAATTGACAACAAATGTAATAATCTTTTGTGTTCATTATTATAAAAATATTTGAATAGAAAACTATTCAGATATTCACATTGTAAGCAAAATTTGTAAAATTTATTAAAATGATAATATTTTTCTGATTCATTTTAAACCAAATCATTACTCCTCTGTACATAGTTAATTATTATATTTCTAAAATTAGAAGTTTTTTAGTTGCTAGTAAAAAGTAAGATATCTTATTTATGTTAAAATTAAAGGCTTTTCTTTTATCATTTAGTCTTTAAAGGGTTTAGTTTTAATGATTTTAGTCATTAAATGGCTTATTTCCATGGTTCATGCTGTCGCTGAGCGATCCATCACTGACATGATCACAATTCGCCTGACATCAAGAGTATTGGTGCAACGAGATGAGTGCGATAGGCCCCTTTGGTCCATCATTTCCTCCTGCATCCAGCGATGATGTATCTGCATCACAGTTGCTTGGTTTCGTTCAACAAGTTGATTGATTTCTCTGAAGAATAATCCGCAATCCCTATAGGCCACTATTCTTTTTCGGTTGAAATCAGAAACTTGGTCAAAAGAAGCTCGATGTCTTCCACGAGGCTTGGTAAACAGCCTACGTAAAAAAAATTTTTTTAAATTTTTTTTAAAAACTCAAAAACAGTTGCCGTACTCCAAATGGTCAATCTGTTCTCCCCTCATACAGCGCTTGCGAGTGGAGCTTCGGTCACCCGTGATGTGCGTTTGAAATATAAAGCTAATGATTTGCATATTTTATCACCATCAACATATGATGTAAGTTTCACAAGGTTTGCATGCTTCCTGCAGGTTGCTGCATTTTGTGTGGGCAGCAGGGAAAATTTAACTCTGCATAGTTTGCTTTAGTTTCCACTTACTGAATTAAGAAACACATAAACTAACTGTACCTAAAAACAATGTAAAATCTGTTTTCTGTTGAGACGATAATTGAAAAAAAAACTGCAATAAAAATATCTTGTTTAAAATGTGTTTCCTAACTTATAGAACCCTAGCCATTCATTTAAAATTTGATGGCTACTTTTTTCTAAATTTCAACTCTACGATTTACAGTTTTCTGAGAAATTTCAATAAGTAAGTGCTAAATTATTTTCAAAGCTTTGAGAGTAAAATCAACTGATACTTATTTACTTCGATGCGCAATTAAGAGAAATTCAGAAGTACATGTTGCGTGTTAGACTTTTAGCCTAAATTAATCCTTTTCCAATTTGTAATCTACAAATTCTAAAATCACATTTTATAATGTGCGCAAAGATTAGTGTATGCAATGATTTGAAGAAAAAATTTCAGACGCAACGGAGTTTGAAATTCTAGTTTATAACTGGAACTCAAGGCAACTGAATTTTAAAGTTGTAAACAAATGTAATATAATTATGGTTCAGGTACATTTCCACAAAATATGTTTTGTATATAATATGTAATATAAAATACTAATTTTTTTAATTCAAGAAATGTAATTTTTCTGTTTTATATGTTCCAATTTATAACTGCTCTACATTTTTGTGTGAAAATTAAGGACAATTTAAAAGAATAGTTACAAAATTTTAAAATAAAATTTTGTCTTTTAAAATGTTAATTATGTCTAGTTTTGCATTTACAAATACTCAGTACAGTCTAAATCAAATATATATAGTATAAAGTGAATCTTGAGGATTATTCAAAATTTGTTACGCAGTTTGTAAGATAGAAATTTTGTTACTCCTAACTGAGTATTGTTAACATCTGAATCCTCGATAATAATTCTTTATGTTCATAACTGTTGTTTTTATTTTAAAATATATAAAGTTCCATATGTATGAATACAAAAACAGAGCTTCTTTTGTTGTAATCTTGAAAAACAGAGTTCCATTTAAATTAGATATCAAATTAACTATTTAAATTTATCAAACATATTTTACAATACTGGGCATTAAAATTTCTACACCAAGAAGGCTACATGTCTCACACGTGAAATTCAAACGTCAGGAAGAAGGTTCTGTGACATGCAAATGATCAGCTTTTCGGTTCATTCAGACAAAGCAGGCAACGATAGGGACATCTACAATGTGTTTAAATGAGGAAATTGTTCAGCCGGATTTTCGTACACAAATTGCATTCGAACGTTGTTGTCTGGAGAACGGTTGTTGTGATATCTCATGAAAGAAGCAGAGATCCATACCAGCACGTTTAACGTATCGCAGTATTGCTGGTCGCGTCAGTCGAGATCCAATTACTGTTTGCAGAATATGGAATCGATAGGTTCAGGACGGTAATATGGAACGCCGTGCTGGATCTCAACAGCCCCTATCACTAGCACCCGAGAAGGCAGACTAACCCGCATGGTCTTTATGGATCGTGCAGCTATGCTACGAGCCCTGAGTCAAGTAATGGGGTCATTTGCAAGGAAAAGGATGAACAGTTCTAAAGCGATTGCTGCAACATGGACTCTCAGCTCGGAGACCATGACTGCAGGTACTCTTGACACTGCATCCCAGACAGGAACGTCTTCAATGATATGATCAATGATGGGCTGACGAACGGAGATATGTAATTTTTTTCAGACTAATTCAGGTTCAATTTAAAGCATGATGACGGTCGCATCCTTGTTCATTCATCATCATCATACTAGCCCATCACCTGGAATGATGGTATGGCGTGCTATTGGATACACGTCGCAAGCATATCTTGTTTGCATTGATGACCCTTTTAACAGTGCACGTTACATTGCTGGTGGGTTACGACCCCTGGTTCTACCCTTTATTTGAGCCCTGCGAAACCCTACGTTTCAGTAGGTTTATGCACGGCCACATGTTGCCGGCATTGTACGGACCTTCCATGATGCGGAAAATGTTCATCTGTTGCCCTAGCCTGCACGTTCACCAGATCTCTCGCAAAATGGTAAAAGTCTGTTCCTTGGTTGCCGAGCGACTGGCTCATCACCACATGCCAGTCACTACGGTGGATAAGTTGTGGCATCGCGTTGAAGCTGCATGGGCATCTGTACCTGTACATGCCATCCAATCTCTTTTTGACTCAATGCCTAGGCGTATAAATGCTGCTATTACTGCCAGAAGTTGTTAATCTGAATACTGATTTCTCAGAATCTATGCACCCAAACATCTTGAAATTTTAATCGCTTGTTATTTCCTGTATAATGTATTTGTCCAATAAATCTCATGTTGTTATTTGCATTTCCCACTGGAGTAGCAAATTTAATAGCCAGTTTTGTATTTTTATAACATTAGTAAATATATGTGTAAAGAATGCTGTATTATTATGTAATGATGATGTTCAAAGTGAGGCAAAAATGCTTAAAATTATAGATATAAATCTTTGGTATTTTGAATGGAAGATGTTGTGAATCTTTAATAACATGTGTTGATGAAATAAGAGAATTATTAAATCTACTTCTAAATCATCTAGAATTTAAAATTTTAAATTCAAACTGAAAAATGATGCAGAATAATCCAAATAATTGTGGTATTGTATTATATTATATTAAAAATACTATTTTGTAAATCATAGATAAAAATATCTTTATTTGCAATTTTCACAAAAGGTATTTTCTGGTGGTTTACTTAACATATACATGTATTTTCTGGTCAAAATCTACTTTAGCTTTAGAGCTTATATTTTCCATATTATAAAATTTTCAATAAAGTGAATGATTTTTTCTTCATATAAACATTCTCAAATTTTAGATATGACACAATTTTTGCATAAAATTTAAAATGAATTTAAATCACAAAATGTAAAAACTTTTTAAATTGTTTAAAATTTGATTATACATTTATTATATGGACTGTCATATTTACAAACATTCTGCAAAATTTTAAAATTTAATGCGAGGGTTTTTAAATAAAATGTAAAAGGTAAAAACATGACTTGTAAATAAAAAAATTAGTTATTGATTATTAATTGCTCATACAGATTATTTTTAATTCAAAACTGTATTTTTTATATTACCCGGTACATAAACATACAAATAGTTTAGTGTTAAAATATTACTTCATTACTTTAAATTTAATTAAGTGAGAACCATTTAAATGCGGAATATAAAAAAGTCGCAGTTGTTTTGTCGCAGACGTCCCAGTTACCTTTGTGATGATGACATCCTTCTATTTATCTTATGATTATATTTCTTCGAATAAGACAAAAGGTATATATCAGTTTATGTAGTATAAACCTGATGCTACGAAACTCTTCTGTATTAATAGCTGTTCAGTGTAAATATAGAGCGCCCTCTAGCGCTCAGGGTGTCAAACCATTCAGTATAACATAAGACTCCAAAGAGTAAGCAGTTCAACGAGCGTGCTGAGCAACATAGAGTAAATAAACTAGTCCACAACAACTAAGCAAGACTCTTTCTTGAGTACTTCTTCATTGTGAGTTAACTGAGCTATCATCTTGTGTGAACTAACCAGTAGCTATAGAAAATTAAGTTTAGATAAGTATCATTCGACATTTTTTTATTGATGTCAGCAATCTGTAATAAAAAGTTAATAATCACTTAAATTCATGTATTAAAAATATAAAAGAAAGAAATACGAGTAAAAATTTTCTCCTTAGTAAATATAGCTTTTCTTAAGAAATAATATTTATTCTATAACTTGCTTTTGAATAAAAATTTTATGAATAATTTGTTGTGAATCCAATTTTTTCTTAAAGTTTAAAAGGAAAGATTATTGGAAAAGGTTTAGAGACAAAGAATTTAGAAAACAATATTCTCAGTTCCTTTCGGCAATAAATATATGATATTTTTAAAGGAATTTTTGTATGTTATTTGCATTTAATCGTTCGTCAAGTATATCATTAGCTTTCTTCTTTTGTATTTTTTAATCTAATCAAGCGAGTGAGTCGTTGGTACACGTGTCTTTTTTTAGTCCGGCGAAAGTCGAAGTCAAAGTTCTTATGTGGGATGTGTATTGAGTTGTCTTGTTAGGAAGTTTACCCCAATTGACACTTGAAGGGCTGGGGATTCATCACATATATATATCTTATTCAAATTTTCAATCCTTAATAAAATAATTTTTATTCGTCCACTCAAGTTCAAATGCATTTTTTTAAACTTGTAGTGGATGACTCTGAATGTTAATTCAGTTTTTTGAAATATTAATTCATGAATTCTATTTAATTAATGAATAAATAGTAAGAAACAAAAATAATAGTCCAACACCCTATATAAAAAGGAAAATTGCTCGTTGTGTCTTTGTAGTGTAATGGATAGTGCTAATGAAAAGGTCGTGGGTTCGAATCCCACCTGGGATGGCCTAATTTGTGAGAATATGATTTTATTTTACTATACTATATATTTCATTGGAATAATTTAATTTAATTAAGGAATAAAGAGTAATAAACACACAAAACAAATAGTACAATACCCTATACAGAAAGAAAATGGAAAATTGCAAGAGGAAAATCTCTTTCTATTTTATCACTTAATAGTATAATTCCGTCATATGTATATACATATTTATACTAATTGTAATTATTTAATTAAACGTAACTAAAATAAAAAATTTCTTTGTTGATCTAAGTAGGAATTGACTTATTTTTTTTATAATATAATTTTTTATACATATACTAATGCTAGTAATATAAGCAATAATAAAATATATCGTCCTTTTTTCATTATTATTATATCATTTATATTCCTTATTAAATCCTTCAATTAAACATCCTCCGCAGTAGGGATAAAATATATTTTTCAAGAGGTATTAGCCATTTATGATTAATTAACTTGTAAAACAGTTTTGAAATTGTTTATTTTTCACTTTAACGGTCTATCATTCTTTATTTCATACAATAACTAGGTTTGGTATGAAATATTTTTCATTAATTATCTACTTTAACTGACTTTATTTCATGAAACACCTTATTATTCTATGAAATAACTGAATTATGCGCTTAAACGGTAACATACATAACATCAAAATAGATCATGTTTTATACATCGATATACCGGATGAGCCAAAAGTTCGTTTAAACTTTAAAAATTCATAAAAAGGGATAAAATGATGGAAAAAGAAGTGTTGTTTACATGTAAGAGCTCACAAGAAAGTCTGGTTTTCTTTAGCAGCAAAAATATTTTTAGTCGTACCTGCATTAAATCAAAGAGGTTTGTTATCTGTTATAAGCTTCATGCAAAATGCCCCTCCATATTATCCCAATCAAGTAAAACGAATCCTATCAACAACCTTAGGGAACGGCAGAGTGTTGGCTCGAGGTTTCAAAATCGCATGGCCACCTTAGTTGTGTCGGACATTGTTTTAGAGGTATGTTGAACAATTATAATTGCAAGAATAAATTAATAGTGCGTACTGTTGTCCTGTAAATTGTGTTTTAGAGTGTCAGTGGCCCCTACTGGATATATTTTAATTAAAAATGTTTTTACATCTAATGAAACCGATTTTCTTGGGATCCCTTTCTTATACAAGGTATCCCTGCTAAAAGTATCCAAAAGTTATTGCTTATTATTACGTAACTACCAATCAGAATCAAATAAACTGTTCTTTCGTGGATTGGAAAACTCTCCGAGAGTTTTTGAGTCTCATCCGATCGGTCGTAAGTGCACGCATTATTCGACAATCATAGACGATACACTTTTTTACACTGACTTCATTAGCATAGATGTGGACGCCATAGTAAAAGGTGCAGTGCATACTTTGGTGAATAGGATTTAAATCAGTCACGCATGTACAGCAAGGCGTTCCAACAGAGTGGAATGTCGATCCCCGAAATCAAAATCTATCTACTAATGGGAAAGAACTGTATAGGAGACGGGAACTTTTATATATCAAACTGGCAAGTATCCTTGTTTTCCTGATAGAAGACACTAATGATCGTGTGCGTGATTCATTTTGTAGGAGTCCTGATAAGTTTATTAGGCAAGCCAATAACGACATTTATCCCATTCTGTTTGAACGTGTCGCTGTACACGCGTGACTGATTTAAATTCCATTAACCAAAGTACGCACTGCACCTTTAACTGTCCCGTCCACATCTTCACTAATGAAGTCAGTGTAAAACGTTTATCTTCTGCGATTACCGAATAATGCATGCACGTGCGGCCAATCGGAAGAGACCCAAAAAATCTTGGAGAGTTTTCCAATCCATGGATGAACTGTTTATTACATTCTGATGGGTAGTTCCATTATAATAAGCCATTACTTTTAGATACTTCAAGCTTGGACATTCTATATATACATCACATTTTTCTATCATTAATTCTTCCTTCTTTATGAATTTTTAAAGTTTGAACGTTTGTGGCTTACCTTGTATTAAAGTCTTACAACGCAATCTAAAATATTTTGAAAGAATTTAAGCAAAAAGACCAGTTACGTGTGGACTATAACCCTTGCTCAAGAAAGTTTCTACTCACGCAGGGAGGAATATTAATGCCTCTCAAACCATAAAGCCTCATATAGTCTTAAGTATGACATTAATTTCATCTCATATTTATTCTTTAACAGAAGCTACATCTGTCTCAATATAACAATCAAACAGCTTGGCTATGTAAAGTCGACCAGAAATTTTTCCTCTATACATGCAGTTACGATTCCTTTCAACTTGAAACACAATCCGCGAATATTTTCTACAACACGCAATTGATGTAACAAAATGCCATGTATATTGAAATGTAGTGCTGCCAAACATCCAACCGACACTTTTCAGAAGGTCGTGCTGAGAGAAAAAAACAGACTTTTTTTTTCTAACGTGGAAAACAAATTAGATGCATTGCCCCCTTTTTCTTTCTGTTATTCAGATTATAAATATGAGGAAACAATGGGAGAATATTCTTAGTCCTAGAAAGTGAATCACGCACTTTTAGGATTTTTTTTTTTCTTTAGAGCAAAAAAAGGGACAACAATTCTCGAGCAGTGGGTAAAAATGTATTCATGAAAAAGTACATAAAAGCAAATAAATTTTAAAAGGAGCAAAAATAGCGCCATTCGATAGCACAGGAGAAAATAGAAGAATGCCTGGACAAAGAGCCTACGGAAAAATAACGATTCATGTTTTCTGTCACAAAAGAAAATAAATGGTTTTACTTTCTTACAAAGTTACGTGTAAATGGGAGTTTAAACTGCAAAGATTTAAACCGAAGAAAGGTATTTTTCTTTCATTTAGACATGGTTTCTGTAAACTTTTCATGATATACTATATATAATGATTCTTGCAGCATAAATTCTGTCAAAGAAATTCAGAAAGGAGTTAATATTTCTGAAAATGATTATCCAGATCGTTATTTAAATGAGGTATACGTTAAAAAACTCATTAGACTATCTATGAATGTATATCATGCATTTTAAGTGATGTGGTCAACAACTTTAGAACTGATTTGATTAATTGTACTTCGATGCGCCCACACACACAAAATAAAAATACCTCTTTTAAAACTACTTTACAATTACTTGGTGAAAATACACTGCTTAATGTTTTTTTTTGTTAGATAAGAAATAAATTGGCAGTAACTTATTTATTGGAATTGAATAAACTGTCTCAAAGCGAAATACTTTATGAAAATTATTAAAAATGGACACTTGAGAAATCAAAGAGTAAATAAAAAACATATGGTTTTTTTTTTTTTTTTTGAAAACGAGGGGGGAAATCAAATATTGACTCGGAAATAGATTTGATCTCAAAGTCTAAAGAACACAAATTTAATGTTTGGGATATTTCGATTACTCGATAAGAAGAAATACCCTCGGGGATTCAGATATATCGCCAAACCGAGCTATAGAAATGAGTTTCTATGAATGGGTGAAAATGAATTTTCAATATTTTTGTACTGAAAATGAGAGTGTATGCAAATACAAGCATTTGGAGAGCTTATATATGTATATATATATATTACCATCAAAGTGTATGATTGTTATTTTATAAAATAACTAGGTATTTAAGTTATTATTTCATTTATTATATACTTTAACAAAGTTATATATAATAAATGAAAAATTCAATACGTTACATTGTTATTCTATTAAATAAATAATGATTGATCGTTAAAGTGAAAAATAAACAATTTCAAAGTTATTTTATAAATTATTTGTTCATAAATAGCTAAAATCTCTCGGAAAAATACATTTTATCCCTTTTGCGGATGATTAATAGATAAGTAATAAGGAAAGATAATATAATTTATTATCGCTCATATTGCTAACGTTATTTAAACAGAAAGGGGAAAAAATATGTAACAAAAATAGTTATATTTAAATATTATCAAAAATACAAAAGGGGAGAAAAACTGTTGCGTCATAAAAACATTACGTAAACTTTTTCAAACAAAAACGTAAGACAATATTAATTTCAATTCTATGAACTACCTTAATGTTACTTTTCATTATTTATTGGCGTAAGGATTGCTGTGATGACATTTTGAATTGGACGACATATTATTTTCAGACAATCACATTGTTTTACACTAGAAATTTTTAAATCCTTGTCCAGTGTCACAGCTTTGGACTGTTGCAACTGAACGAAGCGTTGTGTTAATATTCAGAACTTCTTCATTGGAAAATAATTTGAGCTCACATATACTGAACACAGCTCTTGAGTACAATTATTTTATTCGGCCATTCTGTTGTTCAAAGAACTTTCGGGTTCCGTATTTCATACTTTAACGATCGAGAATAGCTAGAATACCTAGTTAAATAGTAGAATTCAATAATTTTCTATTTTTTTAACACTTTTGTCTAGTTATTTAATGAAATAACGGCATTAATTCACACTTTAACGATAATGTATATATATATATATATATATACATATATATATATATATATATATATATATACGTATATACGTAGTAGCTTTCAAACATTCCTAAGCTGAGTCTATAATTTAAAAATATTTCCAATTAAACAACTGAATCACTTCGCTCTTCAAAATAAGACCCTTGAGTAACAATACACTTTTGCCATGGTGTGTAAAGGTCATCGAAACTTTTCTGAAGTCCATTTTTAGCCATGTTCTTCGATTCAGCCTGCGGTGGACTTTTAACTTCTTCTGAAGATTTGTCTCCGTTTAACATGAGGGAACGATATGTTGATACACCCTATGTATGCTAAGATACTTAGTCAATATCCATTGACATGTGGCCGAGGATATCCCAACTGATTCTGCTATTGATTGAAGCCAGTTCTACCATACCGCCGCAGAAACCTTTTAGACATTTTCATCGATGTTTGAAGTCTGAGGACGTCCAGAGCAGTTTTTCTCTTCGGCACTTTCCCTGCCTTCTCTGAAACGTCGATGCCACTTAAAAGCTTGCGTTCACGATCATTTTTCCCAGAGCCTTACACCTACTTCAATATTTCTTAATCCTTCATATAATGTTCAGCAAACTCAATTTGTTTCAATCGCCAAAGATTAAATACATCCACCTACAAAATACTACGCCGTGGTGAGCCACCAACCCCATAATGTGTGACAAACCTTTTGTAATGAAAAATGTAATAACACAGAAATGTTATTGTAGTTGCTCTACACTGCAAACATTTCCACATTGTAGGTTCAGTCCAGGAACTTTTGAATCCTACCCCAAATATATAAAAAGTCTAAATTCTCTATGAATGAAAGATGAACATTTATCAATTAAAACCGAAAAATACAGAGATAGTAAGAAACACATACATTGAAGGATATATGAGTAATTGAAATTTAAAAAAATAGATGCCGCAGTAATATAAACATTACTGACTTATAACAGCTTATATATAAAATAATTTATTTAAAAGTGAGGTTGAACATTTTAGTGGCCAGCCAACCTTCCCCCTTTATGTTAATAATACTGAGCAAAAACTTATTGAAAATAATGGATAGAATGTATGAATCCATGACAAGACAGATGTAACTTACCTAAAAATCACTCTTAAAAATCCAGAGCCTGCGCTAAATCTGAGTACAATAAATAAGTTATTGCCAGATTCTGGACCCAAATGCAATTTCAAAACATGTGAATGGCTGAAATGTAGCACTTAACAAAATTATGAAAATAATAGAAATAAAAATTAAAAAAGAGAGTTTACAAGTTACCATAACTTTAGTGACACTAGAGTTATATATGCATTAAATAATAATGAGCAATTTTATCTAATATTAGAATATGGAGGTAACTATAACTAGAAAAAATGATAAATTTATAGTAATAAACTATTATACATACATATATATATATATATGAAATACTTCTGTAATATTTCTGGTGAGTGGTAAAAATCTACAATGTCGTGGCGCGGGCGCGAGTGGATGTTATTACTGTAAGGTTGATCATATTTTAGATGGTTGGTGTTTATTATTTGAGGGCATTGAAGAGGCAATCATTTGAAATAACAACTTCGGTTTATTGAGCATTAAACAATTTGCGTTCCAACATCACAAGAAGCAGACACACATAACAGAAGACACAAGCAGCAGCAGCATTACACATGACGCACACAAAGACAAAGAGGATAAACACACAACGCGCGGTAGCCGGCTGGCTGTATGCTATTGATAGGAGAGACAAGAAGAAGAGAGCGGGCTTTCCAAAGACATCGGTATTTATACTCGGTGGTGAAGACTGCGTGGCTATTTTGTAAAAAGAACTGATGGGTTAAAATGGGTGGGACAGGATTTTCTGATACTAGTTGATTACGATTAAGATTAGGGAGTTAGTTTTGAACCAAAGAATTAAAGTTTGCTTATAGATTGTTAAAAAGAGTTAACTAAAAGGATGCTAGAGATAATTATTACTATTAAAGATTAAATTACTGAGAATTATTACATTTGTACCTGTATGTAATTGTATATTCATATATATACACATTTATAAATATATATATATATATATATATATATATATATACCTTACTGTACAAAGTATGTGCATTACAAATCGTTAATGTAAACAATATATTAATTATATATTTTTTTCCCTTTCTCTCGCATATTTTTTTTTTAAATTATAAAAATAAAAATATAGAAATTCTATTAAAAATATATGTGGGCTGTGAAAGATAGAGGCTCAAAATACATTTTTTTTGTTGTTGTTGTTGCTATTTAAATCATTTTAAAAGGTATTGATAATTATGAATAAGAATTTTAATTATTACATATTAAAAAGAGAAAGTATTTTTCTTGAATACAAGACTAGTGTAACTGTTCCATTATATATTATACTATTATAAAATTCATACATTCTAATTATAAAGTCGATACTCTTTTTCAATATTTTTAAAAATAAAATTTACCATATATTACAATTATTAAGAAGTTATGGGCATTTTTGCTTGGTTTTTGTAATAAATAACCCATAATTTTTAAATTCATTTCTGAAACAGAAAACAAAATTGATAAAGCTGAAGGAACTTTATGAGGTTTCTGTGGTTCCCAAATAATATCCTAATCCTGAAATGAAATATTACTCATCTTTAATCCATAATTCCTGAAATCACTTTATTATAAGACACAAATCCATCCCAATCCCTTGAAACATAAACGTTTAGAATGAAAGAGATGACTGAACTCAATATTAAATTGAAAAATATTTTCATATTCCACAGAAATCCCCTTAGTAAATTAAATCTTCTAGAAATTATAGAATAAAGTACAAGGAAAATGTTCTGGGACACTAATACCAATTTGTGTCAGAGCATGAGCTTTCCCTAATTGCTCCCTATTGTAATGGTCAGTAACCCATTGTTAAGTAACCATTTACGATACTCTTTATTTATCTGCTCTGAATTTGGATAAGTTTAGGGATAAAGTCCCTATATGGTTTCATAATTTAATTTACCTTTGTCAGTTTGTTCCAAGGGAAAGCTCATTTTTAAGATTAAGGGGTTGTCTCCTTAAATTCGTCTTATTATCAAAAGGTCTTTCATATTTTAAAAAATGCATTTATAGGATAATTAATGTTATGTGAATATTAATTAAAAGTAATTACTATTTGCGAAAATTTCCACATAATATACATTAAACGAAACTTGAAAGAAAAACAAAACTGGTTAGGATACGCAAATTAGTAGAACTACAAATCAATAATGATGGTGCAGCTGGTCAAATCTTCCAAATTAATCACACATAAAAAGAATTACAAAGGTATTTCCAGGTATTTGCATAGTCTTACTTGGCTGCCGTAAAGAACTCCTTTAAGTTGAAAATGCATCCCTAAAATAGAGAGTGGTATTTAAGTGATTTACAGAATTTTAAAGAGGAATGTGTGATCGTGACCATCATGAAAATGGAGCTTTCGACATTCACTAGTAAAATCGCTATCCACTAAGAACGTAATGCCACAACAGAATATGAGCACTTTAAGGCATGTGCCACAAGTGGGATTGGATCAAGGCTTTGGCCTCGTAAAGGGAGGACCTTATCTCGTTCTTGACACGGCCTCATTATTCGAGTTCTTGGGTACATTCTGGATTATTCCTGGATATGTTCATCAAGAAACTAAGAATTTTGAATTATATGCCAGCAGCAAACAGTATCCATCATCCTTGTCTAGACATAAGCCTACCACGATGTACAACATTTATACGAAAGACGGTAGTCGGTCGAGTCGATTTGTGCATAAGTTTGTAAAATAGGGAATACTCAGATATGTTTGTTACGAGTTACTCTTTATACAAGCATTTGTCTGCGTATGAAATGCACTGTTTACTTAAATCGGTTACAGATGAGATCTACTTTTGCATAAAGGCCCTTGCCCCTAAAAAGTCTTCACACGTCATTGACTACAGAGATGCATGTGGGGAGTGAGTGAGTGAGTGAATATTAAAGTCGCACTGTTCAGCTACACGAGGGCTTTAGGCGACGGACCACGTAATTTTGAACCGTAGTCAAGTGACGTGGACGACACCTGAGCTGCTTCCCCATCTCCTAACTACCACACCACCGGAGGACATTTCAGCTCTCGACAGATTTAACGTGCATCGCTGCCCTACAAGACGGGTCTTTAGTGGTACTGGATTCATGTGTGAAAGAAAGGGACCATGGAAAACATACAAAATCGTTGTAATGAATTTCACAGTATGGATGGCCTTCAATTCATACGTATGGTTCTACCTAACCGTCAGAACATTCAAGCGTGTCTACACTTGTTATTTTCCGATGTTCCTAACTAATTATTGTTATCTAATGTCCATTGGCTTATCCAGCCCTGAGTGGGCCCCGAATCAAAAGTTATTGGGGAACCCTTTTTTGGAAAATAAATAAAAATTATCACATTAATAAAACTTATTTGAAAGTGTCAAAAAAACCTGCATAGAGACATATGCATTAAAAAATATATTACTTAAGAATTAGTTTAGTATAGCTTAATAGGTTTTTATAATAGTTTTATAATAATATTTAAAGCAGATGACTGGTTTTTCAAATTCATCTGTTTCTATTGACAGCATTGTTAAAGCCATAAATCTATTTTGGTCTGTGAAAGTTTTAAAATGATTTTTAATAATTTTTAGTGAGAAAAACTTTTAACTGTTGAAGATATAACAAGAAGGGGTAAAAAATACTAGGTACGCTATAATAATATACGTAAAACTGAAGGTGAAGGTGAAGGCTATACTGAAATTAATTGACAATAATTCTGCGAGCTAATTAATAAGATTGATGTTCTAAATTTTAGATTTTAAATAGCTTTTTAAAGCAATTAATTGCTCATAGATATTATGCATTAAGTACTTATCATATTTTGTTTCTAGGTTTTTTTTTTTTTTTTTTCACCCTTTTTTTTTTTTTTTTTTCCTTTCTTTCTTTTTTTTTCTTTTTAAATTTTAATTTCTTATGTCTTAGTTTGAAAAAAATAAGTGCTTATCCGGTTCTAAGTTTTCAAGAATATTTCTAGTATCAACAAAACTGAAATCTTTGTCGTGTTTGGGATATTAATACATCTAAACTGTAATAATATACATTGAGTTTGAAATACTATTCCGG
>BMAV01025214.1:181225-204226 GCA_019973955.1 Trichonephila inaurata madagascariensis | reverse complement strand
AAAAAAAAAAAAAAACTAGCAGCAAGTCCAGTCAAAAAAAAGACAAAAAAGAAACAGAAAAATAATGCAAATTCATCAAGTGCTACTGCCAAATCTCTATCAGAGTACACATGAGAGAATATCGAACATGGAAAAAAACCTTGCAAAATACTCTCTTAAAGCCGAGTTTAAAGGATTGGAGAGAGAGAGAATGCTATTGAGACTCTTCTTATGACAGCACAGATAAATGCGGACTTTGTGAACCACTCTGTGCCGTCAACTACAGAACCCTCAACAAGTCTAGTGCGTGTTGAAACTGATGCATGTGAATCGATAATAAATTCTATCTTACGTTACAAAGACTGATTTTCATAAAAATGAGTGGGCACGGTAGCACAGAGGTCAAAGTATCAGATCGTGGCTGGCGTGTAATGAGTTCGAGCCGAGTACCACTTAAGACCCACCGTGTAGGGGAGCGATGCACGTTAAATCTGTTGAGAGCTCAAACGTCCTTCCGTTGGTGTGGTGTGGTAGTTAAGTGGGGGAGTGCCATCTCAGGTGACATCCTCGTCACTTGACCATGGTTCAAAATTACGTCCGTCACCAAAAGCTCTCGTGTAGTTGAACAGAGCGCCATTAATATTCACTCACCCATAAAAATGCTCACAAAGGTTTTCAAAAGCTATTCGTTGAGAATCCATTCGGTCACGGGTGTTCAATTTGTGATAGATTATGGCTTAGAGAGTATTTGAGAACACCTGTTGATGAGCAAAAAAAAATATTTTACTGGAAACTAATTTTGAAGACATTAAAGAATGTTACAATTGCCGACAAAGTTTAAGTAGGAAAAGTATACAAAATTTATCAAAATATAATGGTTTTGTATACCCAGAAATTCCAGCATATCTGCCTACTTTGGATTTGCTATCAGAAAGACTCAATTCGCCACGAATACTTTTCATGCAAATTAGGCGATTGAGAGATGTACACTGTCAGTTTGGAATATTAGAGCAAATAATCAATGTTCCAACCTAGCCACCGAAGTTTCACTTCTATCGCGTGACGTTCCATGCACCACTTTTTTATAAGAAGTATATGTTTCTCTATAACAATCTGTATCGAGCTACTAGTGTGTTATTTACAATTAGAAACATGTTATCGTAAAAATTTCTTACTCATTCTTCTTTCCTTGATATGTATACTTATGCCAACATTGAAATTACTCTATAAATTTTAACAATATCTTCTCATCTTTTTTTTCGGTTTGATGTCTGCATTTTTAATTATTTTTTGGTGTTTTTACTTTTTAAATCTGTTTTTATTTAGTTGATATTGAAATACATTTATAAATGGGAACAATGTCGGATGACCTCTCATTTCAATATACTAGTAAATGGCACCCATATGATTGCACTATTTTATTAACGTTCCCTTTACGCCAAGATTATGAATGGCGTTTTCAAAAAGTAAAGATACAACACAAAGAAGGAGCAAAGGATAACTTGGGTGAAGGAATTGCATTAGTTTTGACCTGCGTTTCATATCCTCTCGTGCCCATTTGCGATTCCTGGGTTAAACCTGGTTTGAGTAAATCGTCTTTACAATGGCTGTACAGATTCAAAATCCTCTCAAATGCTCTTTCTTTTTCAATTCCTACTATTAGCTCACACACTCTTTATATTAATTTATTTATCTTGGTGGGATTTTTTCAATCGTTCATAAAATATATTTCAAAGCACTCAATTGAGCTGAAATTTTATACACAAGATTATTTTGGATGACAATACAGTAATTTAATTGTAATTAATAAAACTTAATGGATTAAAACTAATTATTTAAATAATTACAGATACAGCCACGTTGGCATCATTTTTGGCGACTTGTGTCAAAACTTGAAAAGGTTTTTTTTCACATGTTTTAAAGCATTGAGTTGTACTGAAATTTTACATTCACGATTGTTTTGGATGACAATACGATACTTTAATGATAATTAACAAAAATTAATTACCACTTAGTGTTGTGATTCTGTCCTATGTATATACATATTTATATTTTGATTGCAACTATTTAATAAAAAGTAGCTAAAATAAAAATTTTCTTTGTTGATCTAAGTAGGAATTGAGTTACAAAATTTTTTTTATATTACTTGTTTTGTGTGTGTGTGAATCTCTTTCTTTTATTTCTATTTCTGTTAGAACATCTTCCACGACATGTAATCAAATAATTTTTGTGAAAACGTTTGTGGGAAAGAAAAATGTTTCCCGTTTTTTCTCTGTACTATAGCAATCAATCTCCTCACCATTCTGAGTATAGAATTTTTATTCAGTATTGAGTGTATTGGTCCAGTAAACAAGTCAGGTTTTCCATACTATTTATGTAGAAATATGTACACGTTTTTTTTTCTTTAATAGATTTTCTTAATTGAATAAATTTTAGCCATTCTTATCCATTTTGCCTTTGCATTTAATTCACATTCATGATATTTTAACATAAAACTTCCTTCCGATGTATTTTGTTTCTGAAAAAGAAATTAAATTTTTTTGGTTTTTTTTTAATTAATAGGGATACAGTAGTCCCGAAAACTTGACACTCGATATCCCGGCAGTCCGGATAATTAGGCCACACTCTTGAAAAATGAAAAACAAAATCAGCGTGCAGACCAGTTCAAGACATTAACATTTGGGGATACCGTCCAAACTCATAAAATATCACATAGTGAGGGACTAGAAGCTATCAAAAAAACCCTTCAGTATTTTGAGCAAGGTGTGTCTGTAATGCACTTATTGATCATTCCTCGTTTTCGTGAAGTAGCAAAACGCAGGTTGTAGTACTGAAGTTTCTTTAAAAAAAGAGTGACCAGCATTTTCTCTAAGTTGGCTATTTAATTTTCGTAACAGACAACTTTATAGCTACATAATGTATTTTCCTGAGGTGTGTCTGATTAGGTGCATTACTGTATACTACGTAGTGATTAATTTTCATTTTCATGTAGTAAATGTTCTATGCCTTCATAAAGTGCGCATTTGTTCCTCTGTTTTGGACTGTTTGGGTCATTTATTTTTTGTTGTATCACAAACAAACAATACATACAAGAGCAGTGCAATATTTTATGTAGAAACACTCACATTCATTCTTTTTTTAATCCCATTCTCTCGATAACTCTGCATTTTTTCTAACTCCGCCCCTCCCCCTTCGGTTCAATTTAAGCCGAGTTTTCGGGACTCAACTGTACCACTAAAAAAGCTTTTAATTCAAGGCCTCACCAATTAAAAGGCAAATATAATTTTCGAAAAGGTAGCGTTCCTCTAGTTGGTTGAGGTGGAGATCTTGCTGATCGTGGATATTCCCAGAGGGATATAAACGCGGCAGGGATTGAAAAGTCATTCAATCAGACTCGAAAGGGCAACAAACAGATATTTACAGTAATTCACTTTTATTAATTTAGGGTTAGACCTGATGACAAGATGTGTGACGAAGAAAATAAAATAGATAGAAATAATGATTACTTACCTTAGGTGAGATGAAACCTGAAACCCGCCAAGAAAAATCCTTTTTCTAATAGCTGCGCTAATTCAGGAATATAATTTAAGAGTAAGTGTCTATATAGCAGAAACTTAATTGTGTATATATAAGGCCCACAAAACAACTATTCTCTATTTTACTGGCTATTTATATTCTTATAGTAGAGACGTTCAAATTCGGAGTGGAGTTGTTCTAGCTCAAAATGCCAATTCGGATAGATCTCACTAATAGCCCATCACTACAATATATTTAAACAAATTCATAAATTCTGGTTGAATCGGAATGCCGTTTAACAGAAAAACTGAAAGTAGAGCTAATTAATCAAATATGTTTTGATCTAGTTACATTGAAACTCGTGTTTTTTTTAATGAGAGAAGCTGCATGGTTAGTAAAAATAGTTTAAATAGCTTGAAGCAATGCAGATGAACAGAAAATTTGGATAACAGTAGCTTTTTAGTCTTCCTGAAGCATTTAACTATTCGCTAAAGATCCACCATGTGGAAAGACTACACGGTTAATTTATCAGGGCTCTAAAATCCTCATGTTGCGGTGACATAACTTGTATGTGGAATGGAGGGCCAATTCAGGTTCATATCTCTCTGTTTAACTGTAGTTCAAAATTACGAGGACTTTAAAAAAATCTCCAGGCTCTAGTTGTTCAGCAAGGATTCCCCTAGGAAATAGCAATAACTTTAAAAGCACCAATAAAAAAAGCTCTAAAAATCAGGAATTTTTTCAAATTCATTGCTGAGTGAATTATTTTTTATGAATGAAATAGTGAGCTCGTAGGGTGATTAAACTTTTACGAGACAAAAAGGTTTTATATCGAATATCTCATGCACGTCGTTTTTTAAAATCTTTCTCGATGTTATACAGTGACCTCGCTAAAGTCAGTTGTCACTTCAATAATATATGATATTTAAGAGCTATAGTCATGAAAGCAGGGTCTAAGTACAGTGAGGTTGTCATGGGATACACAAAAAAAGTTCCCTCTGGTGGATAAATTTTGAAGCTTTTTTTATCTCAAAAACAGTATGATATACATGAAAAAAGTCAACTACAAAGTTACACAGTCTCATCGATTCAGCAAAGAAGATACTTTTCGTAAAGTAATGTTAAAAACAAAAGGCGTAAATGCATATTTCTTGGGTTCGTAACTCCCAAAATTGGAACTCGACTGAAAGCAAAAGAAAAGAGAAAATGTCACTTTCGTGAGAATTCCTGATCTCCTACATTATACGGACGGATGAAAGATGCTTTGCGCCTAATACTATGCACAAAAAACAAAAAATTTCTTTTCTGATCGGTGAATAATCCTGGGTGTGTTGTCGATGTCCGGCATCAAGTTCACTGGACAGTTAATGTCTAGTGCTGAATATTTAAAAACAGGCTGAGTGGCATGGCATTTTTCAATGCCACTTTAACGGAATCTCAATATTTGACATTCATGAAGGACGTACCATCCATTTTTAAGGAGGATTTGCTTTGGGTGACCTCTGGAATGTATGTTTCCAATACGAGGGCTCCACTCCACACAAGATATTACATGTCACACAGTACATACGAGACACATTCCAGAAAAAGTCATCGGGTATAGTGATCTGTATGGTCACCTAACCTGAACCCAACTGGATTTGTTTCTGTTTTATGAACCTATTGGTCAAACAAATATTGTATGTAATCCCTCCATCAAAACTGCAAGAACTTCGAAAAAGCGTATTACGAATGCTTTTGCCAGCATATCACGTGACATGCTGAAGAAAATGCAGCTGGAAATGTAAATCCATGCCAACATGAAATTTTTGCTTAAGGACACCATTTTGAGCAGAGAAGATAAACGAGCCTCGTTTCTGGAAAGTGCAGTTTTGTTCAACGGGATCAAACACATGTGTGATTTATTCTTTTCATTTGTATAATTTTTGTGCGCAAGATTTTTTTTAAATAAATCTACGATGATAATTTACTTTTCACTGTTTTTTCATTCCTGTTTTTGAGATCAGAACGCTGACTCCAGATTTATCCGCCAGGGGGCGCTATGTGCATTTTTTTGTGTAAAGCGTGGCAACTTTACTATACTTTGATCTCACTTTTATGACTATAGATCATGTCGTTCTTAAATTATTGGGGCGACATCGGGCTACAGCGGGCACACTGTAGATATCTATTGAAGAGCAGATAGCGTGAATATATAAACCGTCCACAATTATTACTTGTGTGTGCGCTATGACCGAAATTACAAATATAATCATCTTGAACATTTCTACATTTGTGTTTTCGATATAAGCAAGGGGAATTTGCATCAAAACATTCCAGATAATTGGATTTTTTTCGATTTCTTTTTTTTTTCAAAATAATGTGTTAACATGTAGTTTTCTTGTTATTATACTTTTTTTTATACTTTTCTGTTATTAACTGGTGTACGGTATATGCATTTTACTGATAAAATGTTTCAAATGTTTTATTTTAAAAAGAAAGTAATTTTTTTAAGGATTAATTCAAAATTATTTCAAATTTTCATGAACGTTGAGAAAATCATTTAAGCCAAAATAAATATAATGTAGTATTTTATTCTACATTATAATAGTTTTTTCCCTGCAATTATAACTGATATTACTTGTCTTTTTTTTATTGCTTGCCATAGAATCTGTAGTTATGGTAGCTGTATTTCTAACAAGATACAGTTAGATATTACTTCTATTTCTTAGTTGTATAAAACTGTAATGATTCTTTGCATTTATATCTATACAATTTCATTCATTCATTTCATTTTATTTCATTTTAGATGTTGTTCTTTTGCTGTGATAAGTACTTTTTCAGTAAATCAAAAAAAAAAAAACCACTTTTCTTTTTTTTTTTTTTTTTTAAGGCAATTTAAGTATATTTATCTTTCTCTCTCCAGGGAACGTTCCATGTTCCTGGAGATGTGCGTGATTAGCAATCGTATAGCAACATGTAACTAACTTCCTCATTTAGGAACTTTATTAAACCGAGGCCGCTTAAATCGAAGTCTTTTCAGAAGGCTTTTATTTAATTCTTAAATTAAAAAAAGAACTCTTTGAGCTTTGGTTTTATTTAATTTTTTCCTACATTACTTAATCTATTGACAAAAAAAGGAAACCTCCTTTTTATCAACGAATCAAAGTTCTAGATTTAAAATATATGGGGAAATCAAAATACATTTTCGCATTAAATCTAGTTCTGTTTTCAGAATTAATTTTTATTATGAAGTAAATGTTTCACATAGATGAAAGCTATAATTTTTTAAAAAAAAATATGAAATAATTACAAATTTAAATAACCACTCTCCAATTACTATCCAATGTCACCTTGAAATTTTTTTCTGAAAATTCTCCTCCTTCGTAATTAAAATAGTTAAGAGTACATAATTGTTTTTTATAGAAGTATTCATCATCCAATTTGTCACGAGGTACGCAGCGTAAAAGAAATCTGAGATGATCCATCAAAACTTTCCTTTTTTTCGATGTCCTTGTTTTCTTTCATCAAAGACAAGCGCTTTCGCAATTACAGGAGAAATTATTGATCAAATAAAAAGTAAAACTGATATGTATCATCGTTTCTTGTCCACCTTTTGTAGAAACTGGAAGAAAGACATTACTGCAATCTAGATCGAATCATCGATCGCCAATGTGATAAAGACAAAAAAAAAGAAAGAAAAGGAAAAGAACTATAATAAGGTCGAAAAATTGTCAATATACGAGATAGAGAAATGATAAATAAGTGTCTAAAAATACAATAGGTCAGTGCTAATTTTTTTTAAAAAAAAAGCAATCAATATGTTTGAAAGAGTAAATAATTACTAAAATAGATTTATAAAAAAAAATATATATATCATACTATTTTAATTATTATTCATTAACACTGACCATGACAATTATTAAATTCTAGGTTGGTGGTTCGAGATTTGATTCCACTGAAGATATAGAGGAATACACCACAATAGAGAATTGCTGTTCATTAACTGGAACTGGGGTTCAAAATCCTTATTTCGATTACTGTAATAATTAGGAGCGTGAGAGCTACTAATTCAATGTTGTCTTCGTTTGTTGGTTTTGGTTCAAAATTGCTCTTTTGTTTTTATGTAACATCCTATATAATACAGTAGTTTCTTTCAACTCTAAACCTAAGCTTAAGTCATTAATTTTAGAAGCTTTGGTACATGTATTTATTTGAACAAACATATGAGATTCATTTTTTTTTACGCAAGTTTTAGATAAATACTCCATAACTTAAAATGCAAAGAAGCAAGAAAGAGTTATAGGACGAAATTGTGCATGCACGAATGTAATGGTAGCCTATTTAAATAAATTCTTCTTACCCTGTCCATGAATAACTGGGTGGAATTCCAATGCATTGCAACGGAACATCCAGATGTCGTATAAACAGTGGCGCACACAAGGGGGGTGTCCTAGAAGTCCGGACCCCTCCCAAAGCCCTTGAATTTTTTTCCGATTGATTATAATTCTGAGTATATAGTACGTAAAATTTAATTAAATATTTGTTATTAATAATTAATTTTATTAATTAATGTTAAATTATTTATTCAATAATTAGTTTTTTACTGTTTTTTATTCCCGAAAATCGACAAAATCAAAAGGATCATGATACAAGAATGGTGGACTTTCGACCCTGGACTCCCCTTGAAAAATTCCTGTGTGCGCTACTGAGTATAAAACAAAGGGCATTCTAGGGCATAACTTCCTTGGGAATATGATCCTCTTGAACTACGTTCACTGATAGATTCAGGAACAATATGAGCAAATGCCAGCATTTGTAAGTGAGAGGACATGCATTTGGACCACATGAATTGGGTTTGTCAAATCGCAGGATCGTTCGATATGGGGGTAGATGCGATGCTACCGCTCGGCGATACTGGTAGGAATTGATGGAATTCTAATGTACGCAATATCAAGAAGGTAGCGATCATCAGGAATGACGACAGATGTTAAGTACAGAGTGACCATCCACTCGACACTCACAGACCATTATAATAACTAACCAGAGTGTAACCTGTACTTCAGTGAATGCGATGAATATGAATTGGTGTCTCAAGAATGGTGGCTGAGGTAACAAAATTTTATGTAATGACTGTCCTTTACCATTGAATACACCAAGGTACTTTTCCAATATTGTTGAGATCATTCAACTTAGAATCTTGCAACACTCGTGCTTATATTTTGCCAGGATAAAACATGACCACAAGCGAGAGTGGGCTGTAAAACTTTTCATGTGTTATCTTTTTTATTTCAAACATGTACTAAAACTACCACATTCATCACCAATGACTCGTACGGCATCTCTTATTATTGTTAATAAGTTGCAGCATGGTTTAATTTAGAAATAAATCAAGCCAAACTGTCGTTCAACATTATGGTATATGTTTTGGAGAGTTTGAAAGGGTAGATATGCAAAAATAGGAATAAATTCAGAGATAAAAGCTTATTAATATTATTTCTTTTACTTTTTGATGTTAATACTCTGATTGCCTTAACTGGATTTTGATAAGAAAAATACATAATTTATCCATTTACTATCCTACAGTCCATAAGCATTTGTAAACGAATAATGTTATTTTGAAACTTTAACCCTTTGTCTACCGCATTATGATTTACTGCAGTTTTTTTCATGCAATATCTTTTTTTGGATCACTACATTGAAAAGTAAGGAATATACATAAACAAAATACTGAACTTTGGGAAATTTAATTCGTTAGAGCTAATTAGTTAATTAAAGATATTCCACTTTAAAATTAATTATATACACTGTTCACTTAAAATAAGGAGTTAAATCGTTTTCTAAGGTCCTCATTAACGCACAAAAACATAAGACACTTAAATTCTGACATTAACTATTTTTTCAGGACAAAAACGTTAATCTTTGCAATCCGCTGAAAACGCAATTTCTGCTATAAAACTATTCGTCTTCCCCTCTAAAATACTCACCATAGAACCCGTGCTGCCATATATCTTGGAAGAGTGGATTTCAAAGAATATTTCTACTAAGTATTGTCAGAATATTCGCAAAATTGATTATTCTATATTATTTTAAAGTGAGTGGTACTTATAAGTACCTCTTTTGTAGATAAAGGGTTAATCAATACAATCAGAAAGAGAGAGGTAAAAAATTATAAACAACTCAAGAAGCGAAGAACACTATACATTAAACCAGTTGCCATGAACATTTTCTGGAAGCATAAGCTATGTCAAGAAAAAAACAATTCCGAAAATAAACATTTTGAGAAAACTGAGTGCTTATCTATAAAGTAGCTGATCTCATAGAACAGGCAAACAATAAAGTAAAATAAATAAAGTTCTCAAGAAAGATAACATTAATCTCTCTGTGCGAAATAATTGAAATGTTTCTTTTCCCCTTTAATTTCTTTGAAATAGCAGAGATAGCACATAGGAAATTGTCATGGAGCTCAAGTTCAGGTTCAATTTGAGACCTGTCGTGAAGAATGAGCTATCTTGCATGTCCTTTTCAGCAGGATTCCAAAGTCATCAGATTGTGAAATGGATAGATCATTTATTTCATGTGTTCTATGACTTTGGTTTAAAATTACGATAGTCTTTTGATAACAACCCTCGTGCTGCTTTAGAGCAAAAATAATAAATTGAAGACAGAAATATTTATGTTTAAATTAAACATTTTAAAAGAATATAATGTTTTTATACTTCAAACATCAAATATTGTTGTTTTTTTATAAATGTCTAATAAGTTGGCTGACACTTTTATCGGATAAATAATACGTTTCAGAAGTATCTGAATTGAGTGGAGTCTTAAAATGTATCAGGTTCTTTTTCCAACTAGTGTGTGTGAATTATTTAAATAATTAGATACCAAGCAACACAATCAGTTGAACATTTATGTAATAATCCATTTTGAGGTAAAATTCAGTTATAACGCCTAATCTTGGTGAAGAAAATAAAAATCCCATCAAAATTACATTTTTCAAATTAAAAGTACTGTTGGCAAAACTTGTTCTGTGGAAGGGTTTTTTTTTTTTTTTTTTTTGAGTTTATGCTTCTAATTTAGCAATTTAGCACAATTTAGAGCGCTTTAATTTCCCGTCACCAAAGGAGAGGGAGACTGTAATGGGATTCAATGTAATTTTGATACAAGATTCTACACGCACGCCTTTCGCATTAGAAACATCAAGATGACACATGCACTCATCTATGTGCAACATAATTTTGGCTGTAATTTGTATATTAGACTGACCCGCAGCGGAGAGCAGCCCGTTCACTTCAGTTCGTTTTTCTGCATTGACCACTTCTCGCAGTACCTCAATACTAAGAATTATTGATTAAAAAATTATATTGTAAGTTTTTCGATTTTTAAATGGCTTTAAGTGGATTTTACAATTTCTTTGAGTAATTGTACTTTGATTAAAGAACATTCAATTGGCAAAAATATTTAAAAACTTCATCATGTTTACTTTTATTTCTTAGATGGGAATATTATGTGATGTTTATGATTTTATACTGAAAAGCGAAATTATTCAATTCCAAGTATAAATCGAAAAACGATTCTACAGTTATACTCAATGCTAGTGTTTTTTCTTTCTACAAATATTTAATTTCTTTGCGATGAAGATAGTTTTAAGTTTTTCTAAGTTTGATCAGCACCAAAACAGGTTGATTAAGTTAAGGTGAAAAACGATTTTTAAATACAAAAAGGAACAATTTTATTTTAAAAAACAAGTTTAACTGTTTTCTCTTTTACCAAGTTTAATGATGTAGAAATGAATAAAACAAAAGTGAAAATATTTAATTAAAAGATTATTAACTTTTTATAACACTCTTAACAGTATTTACTTGTTTTTTAATGGCAATTACCTTAATTAGATAAATTTCGTGCAAAAAATCATTAAGTGATTAAACATTGAGATTAATCACTCGTTACGTATAGATAAGCGATTTTGTTTGTTTTTTAATCAAAATATTCTTCTTTTAGAAAGTCTTGTGAATATATGTTATCAGAAAGTTATAATAAAACCGTTAACATAATAAATAATTACAGGGTTTCGTTGATTAATAATTATATAAATTGACTATAAATTATCAAGAAAAAGTTAAGCGAAGTTTCATTTTTTAATGCATTGCTCTTCATAAAGGATGCAATATTATAAATCTTTTAAGTCTAGAAGTTTACAATACTTAGTAAATAAATAAGTAACTAAAAACTACTTTATATTTTGTAAAAAAAAGGACTGATTGAATATTTTGTTCAACTACAAATTTACTTGGACTTGTAATGTTCTGAACACGCTTTCAAAAATGAAAAATAATCAAATGAATTTTTTTAGATGAAGTAAAGTCAATTAAAAGATCAGCGAGGAAATATGAGCTTTTTTTTCTTAATATTGCTGCTTTTTTTTAAAACTTCATATTAAAATGATAATGAAAATATAAGTAATTTTGATAAAAGGGGTTTTTTTTTTCTTTTTTTGAATCTATTGAAAAAATTATATTTGCTTGAAATAGTAATACAAAAAGAATCAGACTTGATTAAAACTACACAAAAACTATGAAAATTGCAGTACAAAAATAATAAATAATTAATTAACATAAACTTTGGGAATGCGTTTATTTGCAAAATATATAATTCTATTTTCTTCCGATAAAATATTGCACTTTTGTTTACACACATATCTCTAAATATAAATTAAAATAAGACACAGGTCATATTTTCCTTTTTTTTTTTTTTTTTTTGTTTTATTTTTATGTACAAAATTCCTGACATATTTTAGTATGTCAATGGATTACATCAATTGATTGTATACTAACGTAGCATTCTAAAGCAATGCAAAGGAAATTGTTTTCGACAGACCTCGTAATTTTGAACTCCTGTTTAGTCACAAGAGCGACACACGAATAGGTACATCGCAATCCACACTTGAACGCCACGCCAATGAAGGACATTGAGCTTTGACAGATTTAACGTGCGTCAGGCCCACTACAGGGTGGGTCTACAGTGGCACCAAGATTCGAACTCACAAAATTGTCCACAAATTTATAATACTGACCATTTAGGTTACCGCAGCCACACGAATTAAGGCAAATGACTTTTAATAGGCTTGTTACAATTATGGGAATCGTAGTTAATTTTTTCAAAACTATAAAGCAATAATTATAGAAATATGTTGCGAGAATTTGTGAATGATATGATATTATTGATTTCAAACGTAAGCAATACAAGTAAAGAAAAGTGCTAAATTAATTTAATTGTGGGTTAATTTGAATAAATCATACTTTTTTTAAATATCCTTTTCTGAATCATTAAATTCACTTAACGAGATACTTGTGATATAAATTTTACATATTTTTTAACATTGAATGAATGATGATGATGCCGTATCCATGACGGCCCCAAATCAGGCAGTACCATGGGCCCAAATGACGGTCTTGGTAATCTCTTCAATATTATCCACATAGAGGTTTGTTGACGAAAACAAGACCCCTATTTCTTGTAGATCAGCAAGAATAGCTAGACAGTCAAAAATATGAGCAGATGTTACCTCTGTAACTGAACAGTTATCCCAATTCCTATATATATATATATATATATATATATATATATATATATATATATAAATTCTACCCTTCCTATCTATATTCATTCCTCTGTAATGGCCTTTTCTTAGCCTAGCAGTGTTCTTTGTTATAAGGCTGTCACCGCCTATATAACAGAGTTGATGTTTTACAGAGATTGACTTATCTCTCAATTTGAAATTTGCGACAACATTTTCTTCTAATAAGGTAACATTACCAAAGTTGCCATTATTGAGATTTATGGCCTCTTTCGTCAGTTTATCAACATTATCATTGCCTGTAATACCAACATGCGCAGACAAGCACATGGAGAAAGTAGACTTTATCTAACTCCTGTAATCTGAACAGGCGAGAGCAAATCTCTTCAGGAGTCCATGAACCTTCATTTAAAATAGCCCGGGGGGGGGGGGGGCTGCCTTTGAATCACAAACAATGACCTTTACCGTGTTCTAGAACAGGGAAAGTTTCATATAAATCAAGAGGCTCAATTATCTCCTGGAGGAACAGAACACCTGATTTGAAAGCCATAGGTACTACTATTATATAATTCTCTTCCTGGGTACTTCCCCACTAGGCCATGTTCATGCCCTATTTTCGCCCTATACAGCTAAATCAAGTGTACTGCTGATATTTGCATCAAAGTATATTTGCATGCATAACTAAATTTTAAATTATATTTCATCTCTTAAACTCCATTATTTTAACATCAAGAAAAGAAAGCAGTTAAATTTCAAATAAATAAAATATTTAAAAATTGTTTTATTTGGCAAATTGTTTGTTTTTAAAAATTGACGTATTTTACCAGTTAATTTTCCTTTGATAGAATGACACAGCAACTCTAGAAATGCTCCTTTTTTCAAATCTTCAAAAGAAAAGACCAAAATTTTAATATTTTTTTGCAAGAAATTACGATGAGAAAAATAAGATAGTTTATAAATGGGGTTGATATGTTCGAGAAAGCGCGGGAACTATTTTTCGCTTTTCGCTATATATCAAGGCATTTGGAGACGGTTTTTAATTTAACTCAAACGTTCAACTGGTTACCAAGTTCCAACTAATATTTTCAATTTCATTTTTTTTATGTCAGTAGATCAAGCTTTAATTGAAACTGAAACCAGACTAGCCCAAATACTTCCGTTATGCACATTTGCTTGATAGAGAATGTAAGAGCGTAAACTTTTTATTTGTCGAGAAATAACCATTCTCATAGTCGGTGAATATGTATAAATTCTATATATCAAGGAGTTTACTCTCTATGCTCATGGCCAGAAATTAGAATATTTGTATGTGAGCACAGTTTTATGAATCTCATTGCTGAAGAATGATTTTAAATAAAAATGTCTTCATTTATCAATCAATAACCTGTTAAAATTACAATATATTTGCTTATGTTTTAAATTTCTATTCTCCAAAGTCGCTGGGGTAAATGTTTTAAGTTTTCATCTTTTTTTTTAATAATAAGTATAGAATATCAAGAAAGATTTTAAAAAAAAAATTATTATTATTATTTGTGTTAAATGTTTTTGTAAGAAAATCACACAGGGTTTATACAGTTTATTTTTCTAAAACTCAGGTAATTTCTGATGGAAAGGTATATCTAAAAAAAGAATGTTGTGTATTTCATTAAAAGGGCTTATACGTATATGTACGACAAAAGGCGATGTTATAACAGTTAGGTTATGTTATAGATGATGTTGCTTTAATGCGCTTGTCATATTACAGTATATTTTCTTTTTGTTGATACTCTCTGTGTGTTTATTTTCTTTACTACTATACTTTCTGGTCATTACTAAACAAACACACTGTCTGTGTAGAAAGAAAGAAAGAAACTGGCTCTGCGTGTTGTCAGCTCCAGAACTGATTATTTTCCATGAAACCGTGTTTTTTTCATGCTCTGTTTTATCATCATACTTTCTTCTGGGTAATTGTTATCCAAACATAAAGAAATGTGCCTGAAGAAATAAACTAATATGCTCTTACCATATCTGGTGTATGTTAATATAAGGAAGAGTTTTTTTGTGTATTAGGGGTAAATGGAATTTTTTTTCAGAATTTTGAAACTTCCCTGTGCAGAAAAGATGTTCTCAGGTACATAGATGAAGGGGAAAATAAAATATCAATTTTATGTTAAGTACTGCCACAAGAGGGACAAATTTTAGGTACTTGAGCTATTCCATGGTAAAAAAACAAAGCAATTTTTATGAAAGAAAACCCGGTATCTTAGTACTAATTAATATTTATTGCATTTAAAAGACATGTACTAACTAATTTAAAGAAAAAAAATTGGAACATTTAGCAGCTTGTTTAGCATTAAGCCTGTAGAAATTGCAGTGTTGAATGAAGCGAAAAATTGAAAAAAGCTGGGATCGCACTAATTCGACGGTGCGAGTAGAGAGTAGGGTTATATAATGTTACAGTATACGCGTTTAATAAATTAAACTTAACTCTGTAGCGTAACAGCCCATGAGGGCCAAGGTCTACTGTACCCATCTCAGTATATGTGACTATTGGTCGCTGAGGTGCATGAGCAGATATCCCGATCAGGTGGTAAGTCTGATTTGGAACCACAGGTGTTTAGTCACCAAGCAAGCTTGGTACTCGTTTATCTAGGCATGAAAAGATAAAAGGATGAGTCACCCGTAGCCAAGCCGAGGATAGAAACCCGGACCTATGGTGGGGAGGATTCGGCCACTGGGCCTCATACATTTAATAAGATCTGCATTATTCTGCACTCATTTATTAATAATCATGGTTTTTGATTACTTATATTATGGAAAAATAATTATACTTTGAGTCTAAAATCATTTAATCAAAATTAAGCCTTTTTTCCGCTTTTTCGAAAATTCAACCCCTTTCTGGCCATATCAAATTTTGTAATTATTATTTTTTAGTTATTTTTCTCCTAATCTACTTACCACAGAACATCTTTTCGTCATTGGTAGGTCCCGATAATTTTTTCTTCTGCAATTTCTTAGCCTCATTGTGTGTATTTGAGAGAAGGTTATAACGCAAAGATAGAAAGGTCAGACGCACAAAATTTGATACAAAGAAACTATGAATGTGATGATGCTGTGCTTCTCAAAGCGTTTTGCTCTAAATTAGCTTTAGAGCTTTATTTATTTAATTTTAAAAAGTTTTACCTGTTTAATATACATTTTGAACGAAATGTAGCTGGATTATGATTTTTTCTTCATTTGCGTGGCACAAGCTTTTTTAAGAATACTTTATCTTAGGAGTATACAAATTATTATCTGAAATCTTGAAAATACTGCTGAAAAGCATTGGTATCCATTGACTTTGAAATTTTAAAAATATTCCATCCAGAAATCTATTGATCCAAAAAATAGCATACATAATGAACAGTTGGTTCTCTTTTATGAATAGTATGATTAATCATACTTTTGTGAAAAAGTTATGAAATTTTTCTTCGTTCTCTTTCTTTGTTTTCAAAAACAAAAAAGTGTAAAATACCATTTATTGAATTTTGCATGAATTTGTACATCAGTATACGAGTTCTCTTTTTTTCGGGGGAGGGGGGCTCTTCCCTCCATTAAAGCACATTACAGCTTCGCTATGCATAGCTCTGGTATAAATTACATCATCGGATATTATGGTCTAACTTCATTTCTGACAATTCACTTTTTTTATGCAGTCTTTTTTTTAGATATTTTTGTTAATCACTATTATGAAAACGTAATCGTTATTATGTATATTTTATGTTTGTTAGCTGAGTTTTTGAGTGTTATTTAAAAAAACTCTCCTTTGGAAAGGGACAAGTTCTCCGTCTAGTTCATCATATATCAAGTTTAACTTATAAAGTCAGAATATACTAAAAAATATCTGAAATTCCTTTTGGAGTATGCAATAAAAGACGAAGAAAAGTTAACAGTTTTTAAGAAGAGCTTTCAACTTTCACTTTTATACGATGTGACTTTAAAAAAAATCATTATATTACATAATATTGGACCAAAAAGAATATTTTAAATTTGCAATGAATAAATAGGGCATAAGTATTCTTAATTGGATCAAAAATTTATATATGTGAATGTTTGAAAATACTTGATATACCTTGTTTTGTGATTTGTTTGCAGAAAACAATATGAAGCATTATTTCTCTTAAGGAAATGAATTTTTTTTAATTCATTAATATTTTATAAAAAAGTTTAACTACATTCAGCTTTTATACATCATAAATCAGAAAGAAAAATTAAGTACTTCCTTCTGCACACAACCAACATAAGTAATATTTAAATTTTTACAATGTTAAGTACTACATTAATTCATATAAAATAATATATTTCAATCTCCTCTTAGAAAATAATACTTTTTGCAATACTATGAAAATATAATAATGTTCCGAGAAATCCTGGGATCTTTATCAGATTTTCTAGAAAAGAAAGTAAATAAATTTAGAACACACAAATAATATTTTCTCTTTCGAGTTAACATTAATTAAAGTTAAAATTTACGAAAATAGAACTGCCATTTTCCAGGAAAATAGTTAGTTATTTACTTTTTAGTTATCTCTTTTTATTGCTTTGTATCAAAACAAGAATACTTTAATTTAACAGTAAAACAGACAAAAAAAAATTAAAATTCTGAAATGAATTATTAATTACATCCTAAAATCTTTTTAACGAGTGCTTATATTCCCGCTCTGCATACAGATTAAATTCTAAAAGCTTTCTGTTTGTTTTTCAATTATTTATTCTTAGAAGTTTGATTAAAAAAACTCTTATATCCAGTGTGAATTGTTTTTAGTAACTTCTTTTTAAAATTATACTTTAAGTGAAACTCAAGGAAGACACATTTTTCTCTTCAGCAAAAATACTTAAATAGTAATTTTTCCAGCAACATATTTTACCTAAGATCAAAATTTCTTTTTTTTAAACGCCCATTTAAACAATACTATTTAAGACATTAAAATTCCTTTCGCGAGCTCAAAGCTATATTATCTTCGAAAATGTAGATTTAAAACATATTTTGTGGCTCATTTTTTCTCGTGGGTGTAAAATTAATAGTGTGAACAGAGTAATTAAATTACGAATAGCCTGTTTAGAGTCAAGTCGTAAAGTCTGCTTAATTGAGTTAAGTACATTTGCTTAGTTAAAATGAAAAGCTTCTTCATGTATTGAATGGAGATAAACAAAGTTAATAACCAGAGAAAAAAATTGTATTTTTAGAAAACATCGTTAAAATCAGTAAGTAAAGAAAAGAGCACTTTGAAGAATTAGTTGCTAGTTCTAGAAAGCAAATATTACGGGAGTATTAAGGAGAATTCTTGATTAACTTTCTTTCAATGAACTTATGTACACATGTTTCGACTTGAAAGAATCAAATGTTTCTTAGTTATTAGAAATTCTGAATGAATTGAAGGTTTATTAGCATATTATTTCATTGGATGTGTATCTCATTTTCTTTTCCTTTCAAATACTATGCAGTAGTTGTTAGATATTATTAATCTTTGATTGAGTAAAGTAATAATTACTGAATTGAATCAAAATTAGAAATAAACATACGGTGTTTCTTAGAATTAATTCTTAATTTATAGGAGTTAGGCTAGTTTGTGTGATTAGAAATAGTTCTTTGCAGAAGACATGTCTTGAAATATGATTGTACTGATATTAAAGTGCAGTGTGATTTTTCAGAAGTTAAATTAAAATTATAAATATTTATTCTTTAGAGAAAGCATTACTGTCTTGATATTAGTAGATGCAGCTGTAAGTATTTCTTCTGTACATTTACATCCGAACATTACTTGTCCATGGTTCAGTGCTTATTGAGAATTGTTCAAAGAGTTCGATAACCAGGAAGGACTTTAAGACCCATCTATTTGGTTCGATTCCGCTCTCTGCAGCACTTACTAAAATTTTTTGAAGCAAAATGTTAAATTTTTAAGATATTTAACCCACACGAACATTTTCAAAACATCTCATCCAAAACGCATACTGACAGAACGGGGCATAATAAAGTAACGTAAACGTTTTCATGCTTTGTCTCTACTGCCAACGTGATGTGCATTTTGAATGTGGTTTAATATATCTGAGTGCTCTGGAAGTCTTTTCGCGAGTCATTTCCTTTGCAAAAGCGAAGCAATCACTCCGGATCGATAGAAAGTAAATAGTCCTCAACGTCCATTAAGACCAAGAGTCGGAAAAAGTACTGAGCAAACCATCAGTTGAAAAAACAGAAAATGTGAATGTTGAGAGTCATTAGGCTCCTTGCATACCACGTTATTTTCTCCTCCAAAACGTTATTTTCTTTTGCCAAAAGAAGCAAAATGTTTTTCCTTAAGTAATCATAACTTAAGCTTCTTTTGGGTAAGTTTGTTGATTGAATATTTTAATTTTGCTTTAAGACTTCACAACTGGATACAGCCGATTGGTTCTTGAGGTCCAATTCGATTGAATGTGCACTAGTCTTCACTATTTGTAGTCGTTTTTACTGAAATCACGACTTTTTTCAGTGATTTGAATATCGCTGACTGTGAAAGATGTAACCTTAACCAGTGACTTAGTTTTTAAGGTACTCATTGGAAGAAACGTGTAAAAATTTCTACTGGAAGTTTTTATAATGAAGCATTTCCCTTTTTTTTAAAAAAAAGTATTAGAGTTGTTTGATGAGGATAAAAGGAAAAGCAATAGAAAAGATGAATTTTTGATTTCTTTGACATTTATGTACAGTATTCTTAATATAACAGTTCATAATGACATTATGAAGAGTATCCATATAGTTCCCAGAGCTTATAAACAAAAACAAATATTATAGTTACCTGTATACATTTATTAGAGGAGATACATCAATATTTCAATTACCTTTTGTAACATTAACAAATGTCGCATAATGGATTCTGAATTCTTGTATTCTTATGTTGAAGAAATTTACCTTCAAGAATTACAGCTATCATATGACAGCAGTCTGCAGCCTCTGTCACTAGGAAAATGTTGTAATGACAGGACTTTTTTAATCTTAAGAAAAGGCCTGAATGCGCTTTCTCACGTTTAACGAAATCATCATTTACGAGGCACAGTTACCCATTGCGCTCATTATCACGGACATTCTACCCCCAATCGGTACTGATGTAACGCTCCGTTAAACCGGTTAAACATTTAATTTTTTTAACAATATCCCAGAACTGAATTAAGCGTGCATCATAACTTCAATTCAAATTCAATTATTTACTCCAATGTAAGACTCAACATGTTATATATAAGTAAACATATTAAATGTATTGTTGAATTCTATTAGAAATTACATGTTACAAGAAAATAAACCACTTATATCTGTGAGTTAGGAGGTGAGTGATTGGAGGCTCCAACGATGTGGGTCTCGAATCTTTCGCTTTACTAGTGCAACAGAGTCCGCATCAAAAATCCTGCTGAATTTTGAGTGCAGCCCATTATTAAGTCTGCCGTTTCATACCAATATTCCGGGGCAGCACTCTTTTGTGCCATTGCTGCAAGTTCTATGATTAGGTAAGTGCTCCCACGGAGTGTTATGCAAAATTATTTTGTGAGTCTTGCGACCCTAGGGGGTGAAGACCCACCCTTTGTAAAGAATGAAAAAACATCCTGTAAACAAGGATAAGGGTAAAAAATACGAAGATACAGGGACCATATATGTAGAATATCCCATTTGTAAAAAGTTAGATCATATCATTTACTGAGGTCGGCAATTCTAATCAAAACAGTATTCCCACATTAACGCCATCTAGCGTCCCTTTTAAAAACGCCGACATTAACCTTTTTCGGCAGAGGCTTACTAACACTCGTCGAGAAACGTCGTATTTCGCGCGTCAGCGCACTTTCGTCCGCGCCAGGCGGTAAATCTTAATAGCACCATAATGAGTTCTATCATTCGTCCGCGCCAGGCGGTAAGTCTTAATAGCACCATAATGAGTTCTATTTAATCCCAATTACCTTCCTTAAAGTAATGTGATCTAACTTTCCTATTCTTCCGAAATATGCTTATCCAACTTTCCTATTCTTTTGAAATATTCCCCATGTAAATACTCCCCTATAATTCTTAATAAATTATTTAGTTTTCAACTAGTTTCTTTCTTGAACTATGTTGCCTATTTTATTTCAAAATTAACTAATACACCCTAAAAACCCCTAGACACCACGGCATAAAAACCCCGCCATCTGAAGAATCCCACCTTTTTTGGAAGATTTCGGTTGGATTCCCACATATATATCACAAATTAAACCTGCCATCAGTTCGTTGACATTACCAAATCGCTTATACCATCCAGCTGATATACTAGACACAGCTAAAAACTAATTTTAATTGGTCTTACGTTCCTTATGCTTAAAAAACTTTTTTTAACATTGCAAATGACTATAGAAGGAAAGAAGACGGCCTATGCAACGACAGTTATGCTAGTGTTAACTATAAGGCTCATTTAACCTCAAATAATAATACTAATGTAATATTGCCTCAAATAATAATTCAATAAATAGTCAATAATAACAGTAATTTTTTATGCTATATGTATCTAAATTATTAAATAAAACAATACACAGTACAGCGTTACTCTAAATTGTTTGTTTTTTTGTTAGTTTTAATACCTTGGTGAGTAAATTATTCAAAAAATAGTTTAAATTTATTTTTACGATTTTGATACTTTGTTTAAATAATTTTTAAAATAAAGGATTGTTAGAACCCAATTTTTGAAACAACTTTTGATTACTCTGTTTTTAATATTTGGAATATGAAGTATTTATGATCTTGAGCTAACGAATTATAAATTGCGAGTTGGCTTCAATATACGTTTGTGTGCTCAGCATTTAATGATTTGTAGAATTGGTTAAATGTGAAAGCCCTGCAAAACCTATTCCATTTAATTGATTTCAATATGAATTATGATCGAGAGGAGCAAATTATAATTCCTTTCATGTGCGTGCATACAATTCAAGCCAATACATCTTATGATATGCATATAATATTCAATGGAATACCCTGAATTAATGGATTGTTTGCTTTCCACCTATTTCAATAGTTACTCGGTTGGCGCATTTTTAAAAGAGAAAGAAGGTAAAGCTGTAGCACTTTCTTATATATTTAAGATAAATATGTATGCGTTGTATGATGTTAATAAAATACTAAAACATTTGACGGTTTTCCCGCAAAAAAAAATCCGATATTGTTTCCATTAAATCTTAAATTTCCTATCAAAGTAGGATCATTTTTTTCTAATAAAAATAAAAATCATTAGTAGTGACATTGAACTGTGTTCAGGCATATTTTCAATACCTTTCGGCCCTTTAACAAACAACACAGTGCCTCTGAATCTACAAACACGAGATTTGATTTCTCTACCAGAATATAGGAAAATTATTAAAAATAACCAAGAATTAAACTAATGAATCTCCGTATCACACTGTGTTAAAGCAATATTTATTTTTAGAACGAGTAATGTTTAATTTCGAAAAGTTACGTGGTCTTAAATCGAACTTCTCGCAAGATAAACAACACAAATATGCTAATAAAATCTATTTTAAGAATATATAAAATAAATCAAATAAGCTTCAGAATTTTTTTTTTAAAGAAAATTCATCATAAATGGTAACTTATTTTTAATACTAGGTAAATGTTTTAATAGGAATGAATTTCCAAGAAATTTTTCCTTCGAAAAGAAAATTCAATTTTTTTTTAATTTAAATAAAAATGCTAAAAATAATTATTTGTTGGGATATTCTTTTATGCGTATGAAGGCATCTATTAAAAAGAGCTCGTGCTTAAGAAAACTATAATGCAGTTGTCAGAGAATAATTCGGTTGTATTTCTTAGTATCTTTTATTTAATACAACTAAAAGAAGCCTTTAGGAATCCTTTTATAATGTGTTCTTTTTGTTTCATGGTTAAACGAATGGATAATATTTTTTCCGTGAAAATTGTAAAAGAGAGACTTAAGACAATGATTTCT
>BMAV01025214.1:138565-159997 GCA_019973955.1 Trichonephila inaurata madagascariensis | reverse complement strand
TTTTTTTTTTTTTTTGGCTTATGCAAAAAATATAAAGCTTGCATAAGAAAAAGATACAACAGAAGTAAATAGAACAAAAATAAGTAAAAAGGAAACACAATAAGAGGCATACCATCGAAAGGGATTAGGTTTGCGGTAGTGCCTGCAAGACCAGAAATTTATAGTACCTAGATATTTATAATCGGTCATCTTTTACAGGAGACTCACTCAAATTTGCCTTCAATTTGTTTGCATGGAATAAAAATATACCTAAATATCTCAATTTTCAATAAAATAATATCATTTATCAGAAAAAAATGGTTAGTTAAACCTCTTTAAACAAAACTAATTTAACTAACTCTTCCGAGTTTTTTTTTTTTTTGTTTTTTTTTATAACTCTACTATTTCGCTAGATGCTAAAATAGTACTAAGTTGTAATACTAACAAACTTGAAAACACGAGTAATTTGATAGGCTCATGAACAAAATAAAAACTAAGGATAAATATAAAATAGGGTGCAGCATAAGTTAAATTACATTGAACAGATTGTTATAACAGGTCATTTAAGATATTACATGTCCGTTCTCTAAGGATGTCTTTTGCAAAATTTAAAGAACCCATTTTTCTATATATAATGACATAAGATTTCATCTCATAGGAATATTTTGCATTTTTTCAATCCTTATAAAGTTCAGTGTTTGTGTAGCCAGACGCATTTATCTTTTACTGGAGTAGTGTCATAAATGTGTTGCTGTAATTAGTACATGAAATTAGTTTTCTTTCTTGTTTTTTTTTAAACTTTATCCAGATAAATTTCTCATTAATATAGAAACTTGGTTGCAATTTTTTGTCATTTCTTTAGTAATCTTGCGTTCCACGATTTTTTATTACTTTTTGAGGAGTCTGAGACTAATGGAGTGTTTGTCCATGAACGAACGCAGTATGAAATGAGAATTATAAATTGATTGAATCTAAATAAATCGAGCGTTTGTTGTGACCACGATTATCGAGTTATGTATAATGCTTGGAGTCACACTGAAGGTAAATATGATGCATCTCCTCATAAAATGAGAGTTTTTCTGAAACCTTTGATCGTCCAATTCAAAAATGAAGCAATTAGTAATATTATGCCATACTACTTAAAGTTTGTGCCAGATATTAATTAACTAAAATTTTAAAATTACGTTTTTCGGGAAGTTTTATTAATAAAATATTTGTGAGTGAGTGAATTTTACTGTTGCACTATTCAGCGACTCGAGGGCGTTTGGTGACGGACCTTGTACTTTTGAACCATGTTCAAGTGACGAGGACGACACCTGAGCAGGCACCCTCTCTTCTAATTTTAACAACCCACCTACGGGAGGACGTTTGAGCTTCGACAAATTTAACGTGCATCACACCCTTACAAGGATAATAAAATATTTGGCATACCATTAAAGGTTTTTTTTAAAATGCAATAGATCATTTTGTTTCTTAAAAGATAAGTATTTTATAGTATTCAAGTATTATGGAGATCTATGCCCTTTTTAGAAGAATAAAAGCACCCCACTTTAAAAGAAAAGAAGGATAAAAGTGTAACAAAAAGCAGAAAGAAGGGAAAAATTGTTGGAAATTGCTTAAACCTCAGAGCTCTCAAGAATTCCTGCTTAAGTTACCCAGTTGTTACTTTAAATCAAGCGAATGAAAACAAGCAGCAAAACAAAAGGCGACCACTCATCCATAAAACTCTCATTTATTTAAGCTGTCACCCGAAGTAACTTAAAGGCATTCTAAAATACATGTCTGGAATGGAAGAGTTTCCGATTTAGGAAACAGAAAAGGAAAATTTTAGAAATGAGGCACAAATAATTGTATTTATTCGAACCACTGACCAATTTAACCAAGAGACGAATTTAGTTTCATCGAGTTGAGGGAAATAAATGCGTATATATATTTTCATCAAAAAGAGAAATACAGAGGGGAAACTGAGTCACACAGCCAGAAAATATACAAGAAAAAGGATAAAGCGAAATCGATCTTTTCTTACTAATTCTAAAAAAATTAATAGCACGCTAAATCATGCAAAACTTTTTAACACTTTCATTGATGTTGTCGATGTTATTCTTTCAATAATTAATTTTTGACCATATTATTGTATGCATTCTTTTTTACACGACTTTAAAAACAATCTCAGGATAAGCAACCGAAGCAGCTTTAAATTTTAATTAAAAGCAATTATTACGAGGGAAACAGGATCGGATTTCAATTATTCTAGTCGAAGCAGTTAATTCGATAGTACAATTGTTTAATAGTCTATTAGCTCTAGTCTGAAATCAATCATGGAAGGTCAATGGATTAAAAAATAGATGATTTCCCTGCTGAAGATTGTGAGTTTAATAATGCTGTATGATCTTATGCCTTGTTCTGTACATGGATGTCTTACAGACATGAACTTAATATTTACGTAAGCCTTACTTATACATGTATGTATATATATAAACAACTTATATTAATAACAACTTATTAACAATTATTTTATGTGTTCATGCAATATATACGAAAACGTATTTCGAGGTTTATCAAAAATGTTTGAATCGCGTAAGAATAATTCATTCTATAAATACCTTCTTAAAAAGTGGGAAGCTTTCTTCTATAGTCATGTTTGTAGTACTTGGAGTATGCGAAATAGAACTCAATGATTTCGCTGGTGATTTTCGTAAATTTAAAGATTAGTAGTTTTCGATTCAACACTGTACTGTTTTTTTTTTGTTTGTTTGTTTTTTTTTGTCATATACATCTTAGTTTGTTCTTTTTTTATTCTTAATAAATTCATTCCGTGCAATTAAAAATGATGTACATTAATGTATGAAATGAATGGAAAAAGTAATCTAACTAAAAACATAATTTTAAAAAATGCCTCTAAAATTGCTGTGTATTAAAGCAGTTTCATTAAGCAAGTATTTTGCAGATATCGTTATACGTTCTCGGCCATGTAAGATACCTTTAAAGAAGATATACGCTCTTCCGATGGCCACGACTGAAAACAAAACTGAATGAAATTTTTAAAACTGAAGGCTGTCTTTGATCGGGAGAAAAACAAGAAACTCCTTCAAGATTTATACATTTTACAACCAATTATGGTGTAATTTCTGGAAGGAAATTACCGTCACACTATTTTAATTTGTTTTTATTAAGGTATTTACATTAAATTGATGATTGACCAAGGGGAGCAAAAATTGTGCTTGTGTACATACAAGTTTGAAGCTTTTTGTAAGATGCGGAAGAAAGCAAGACAAACAAAGTTTTTCCTTAGATACGTTCTCTTTTTCCTTTGAAACTTCTTTTTGATGTTCTTCTTTTATATTTAATCTCAGGCGCATCTCGTTTAACATCAAACAATAGTTGGTTAGCATGTTCTTGTCCATTCTTCCTCGATATTGGCACTCCATATCTTTGATATCTTCATGCAATCTTCCCCTCTGTTCTTCTTTGACTAATCCTAATTATTTTTAGGGAAAGTCCACATGAGAGTGAAGGAAATGTATTTTCACATTCATAGAGCAATCTAACTCTTGAAATTTCCCTGAAATTCTTTTACAGTCAGGATTGTTACAATTACTAAGAAACTTTCTGACGACATCTTTGAAAAAAACTCATGCTTCTTTTTCCTTTGCTGTCATGCAAGTCTCAAATTCGTTATCCTTCATAAGCTTGCGAATATCTGGACTAACAAAGATTCCCACTGTCAACTTGACTTTGGATATACCTGGAATTTTTTTGCAACTCAGTTGAAGGCAAAGGACTGGAATATTAGGTCCATTAGGAACGAGGCGTATGGTCGATTTAATATTATCAGGATAAGAAATCTGCTTTTGATTCTTGGGGTTATACCTATGGATAAGCAGGAACAAAAGTAACAATCATGAAAGTAGTTTTTTGGCTCCCTCCATGTCATAGAAACTCCAAATCCTTCAGCAGTCTTTTTTCCTTTGAGCTAGAAGCGTAGATCGTTGAGGCACTTTTTACAGATTTTATAATGAGCCCACGATTTGTCTTGGTCTCGAATTTCCATGCCAAAATAGGCAAGTTAAAGCTGCTTTACATGGTCTATTATGATTCTCCCGCGATTTCATAAAACTATTTTCACCGTATATGTAACAAAAGTCATGTGGCGAATTTTCGCAACGACTCGAACTCAAATCCATGCTTCACGAAACGCACAGAAAAAAACTCAACTGTTACATGTGTTTCTGAGATGAAGCTCCCACTTACGCAGCGTTTACCCTACAATAAATTACACATTAGAGAAAAAATGTAATCAAGTTCAAAATTTCAGCATCTTACATTCAGAATCTATCCAGATGAGTGACAGTTCCTACGTTATCAAACCAAGGGTTAATGATTTGCGCGATGCTATTGGTAGAGAAATATTGTGACAGGAAGATAAGGAAGGTAGAGTAGTAAAGATGTCAAAGAGTGTGTGGTATTTTGTACATTTCACCAAATACAAGTAAAACTAAATTTCTCAAAAAACGTGACGTGATGGAAAATTTCCATTATTATTTCTGAAATCAGCACCAAAAAATACATTAAGTTCAGCTAACATTGCTCTTTTTATTTCTTTGTAACCCTGTGCAATTAAAAGGCATTTTTTCTATGTAAAAATTTTGCTTAAAATTGTTTTATTGATGAAAGTTAGTAAAACTGCTTTAGTTCTCTGATTTTCTGTAACGAAATTAAATTAACTTTACAACACTATTTTTTTCCCTTAACTAAAATGCTCTTCACTTCAATTCACAAAACATTTAGTTGTGTGATGTTTGCTTATATTTTCCATTAATTATTAAAGATTTTAAACCATTAATAACATTTCATAATAATGCAGTAATTGCATTAAGCTTTTTAAATAACCGTCTCTATGTTTGTGTTAATAAAGTAGACTTTCTCAAAAATCATAGAATTCCATCGTGTATGTTTGAGTTCCTGACGCTTTCGACGAATTATAATATTTGAGTTACTTATAAAAATAAAAAATTACGTTATGTTATTATTCGTATTTTAATAATAAAAATTAAAGTTTTCAAAATGAAAATGTTGAATTCTTTGAAAGTTACTTTAAGAATGGATTTTACAATACTCACAAATAAATTACAATTTTTTTCATCAACGTCCTAATTCAAGTATTTTCATCGAAATAACAGAAGAATATTCTTCTTTTACATGGAAATGGATATTAGTGTTGAAACATCTGGATAATTTTAATAATGCTTGAATCTTGTGTTATTGATATTTATGAAGAATTCTAGAGTGCAGTATTGAATCAATATATTTTTGATTTGAATAGCATTATACTTTGCTGATAACAGGAAAATCAGACACGTTCAAAATAAGCCTTTTCCTGTAGAATACACTCAAAGTAATAAATATCCTTCTTGTGGAATATTTTCTTTCTGTAATAGACCTGTAAAATACGTTACACGCCGAGTAGGATCATGAAACATTCAAAGAATCCAATACACACATTACTGATGTGTATTGGACTCTCGGAATGAGTAAAAAATCTAACAAGCCCGTGAAACATAATTTGAAAGTAAATAGCATACATTCTGAAATAACTTCAACTATAATAAGGTAATGAAAACATATTCTAAAGCAAATAAGATTTTGAAATTCTTACCAGACCATAACTAATATGCCGAAACTTATTATTTAAAAGAAACAGTTTGGCACATTTTTGTTTGCTATTTTTTAATATTATCTACAATTATTCTTTTAGTTAGCTCCACATATACTGTAGAATATTTATAAACTTTTCCTCTGCATTTCAACTAGCGTATGGCACAAAAAAAAAAATCAAGGAAAAATATTTATACCGAACCCTATTTCCGTAACTTTTTTGATAAATTCTTGTGATTTTATGTGTATTTTTTCGCTTATATGAGTATATTCCATTAATTTTGTATTTTCCTTGTTGATTCTGATTTTTATGGGCCGATCCAGAGCTGTTGAATACTCGAAATACTCGTGACTACTCATCAGAAGGGAATCTCATTCTACGATAAAGCACTGAGAATGTCACTTGGTGAATTGCCTCCCTCTTTTTCGACCACAGTGATGACTTCGAAGCCAGATTTCGTAAGCCGCAACGTCTAATGGCTTGAATCTGCAACAGAAACGAGTTACGAACCCTTGATCTTCCAGTTATCAGGCTTCAATTCGATGAATGACATTGATGTGATATTTCTTTTGATCAAAGTGAGGTTTTCTATCATAATAATTTTAATCTTCGTCCCCTTCAGACTTTAGAAAAAGTAGAAACAGGCCTATAAATTAATTTGCCGAAATATTTTGATCATTGAGTTTTACTGAAATTTTTATTGACTCCACAAAAACAATCAAATTTAAATTGCTTTTTTTTTTGTAGCTTACTTTATTTCCGCATCGTCAGAGCTTGGCTGCCTCTCCCAGGGAGTCAAAATTACCTGCGGCGATTGGTATCCACCTATATGGTGCCGGACTATGAAGTGATACCAGCTTCCGTGGAATGTGGTAGGTCTGCAATGGTGAAACACGAATCTGCAGTCAATTAGAAATTTAAAAAATTGCATCTGGAACTTAATATGTATTACTTTTATAATAACTAAATTTTTATTTTCCTTAATTTAATAGGAAAAGCATATTCATTTCTTTTTTTATTTTGGTAAGCTAATTAATAAGCTACATATTTGAAATGATCATAATAAGATTTTTAATGCGTAGCAATTAATAATTGTTATTTTTTTTACAAAACCTAGAAATTGGGAAGAATACATAAATGCTAAAAATAGTATTAAAGTATATTTGTATTTAATTAGGAGAAGCCATCACAAAAATACACAATAAAAAAAATAAAAATCAAATTTTTCTGATTAAAAGTGGGATTGCTTTTAAATATTCTACTACGTGGAAGTATTCTGATTATTAAAATCTATTTTAAGACTTTTTCCTATGAAATTCAACACACGTTCAAAAATTATTACATTCATTACTTTTTTTCAGTTTTCAAAAAAAAAAAAAGAAGAAAAATCAAGAAAAAATTGAAAGGAATTATAATCAAACCCCTAAAATCTCAAATTTTGGAATACTATTTATTTATTTTCAACAGAAATTAATTATATTCAAAATATTTTATATATTTCTAAAATTTCTATCGGAAATATTTTTCTAGAGGAAAATCATTACCTTTGCTGCATAAGAAATGAACTTTAATTTAATATTATGCATGAAGTTGAAGCTCTATCTTTATTGAATCATTCGAAATGTTTTTATTTTACCGAATGACTTGCGACATTTAATTGAGCCGATTATTTTTCAAATACCTCCTATTCTTTTCTGAACTATATCAGGTATAAATAACAGATTATTCTATACAATTGAATTAAAAAATACCCATGAACAATTTTCTTTTGTAAAGCTTAGTGAAATTTGAATTAAAAAACCTCATTTTTTCTCAAGGAAGGGTAAGGAGAAATGATTGAAATGAATTTTTCATGAAAAGACTCACAATTCTGAACGGCCAGAAGCAGGACGAATAGTTTTCATGCCTAAGGTTGCCTTAAAATAAGAAGCTATTCAGAACACTGAGCAACAATCTCTCTTTAAAATAGACTCTTAAGTATAAGCATAATTATATAAAATCTTAATTGTAAACTCTTAAATTAAGATGAAATACATAAGTAAAACGTGAAAACACTACACAAACACACACAAAAAAAAGAAAGAAAGAAAAAAAAACTTATATGAAGCGGATGAAAACAGACGTGACAATTCAAAGATTTTGAACCATTTCATTGATTGGAGTTAAAGACATAGACATTTTATCAAGAAATAATCCTATTTCTTTTTTCTAATGAGATGACTTAACCAGATCAGCTTTGATTCATAGAAAGGGTTCTGTTAACATTTTCCAAAATTCTCTTTTTCTTTTGTCTAGTTAGATCGGCAGAACTCTGGGATACGCAGAAGTGCTTGGTAGTTAGAATTCAAATAGATTCCATTGGAGAGTGTTCTGGTGATCTAGTAGGACAAATGAAGTGTTTATAAGAAATTAGAAATCTTATTGTCGTAAGAAGCCAAGGATTAATCTGTAAACACAAAAGTTCGATATAGCGTAGCAAAAAGAAAAAGGAATTGGCTGCATAATATATTTAATGTATCTTTGTACTGGAAAATTGATTTAAAGTTACACGTGGTTATAAGTTGACCGAGATCACCCAAAAGGGTTTAACCCCTAAACTGCAGGTTAAACGCTACGCTATTCGCTTCAAAGTGCCACAGTTTGCCCTCGTAGGTACACCAGCATGATGTGTTGGGTGGGGGGTGGGGAGTAAGAAAAAGCACAAATAAGCAAATTTTCTCTTAAATAAGTAAATCCTTCCCAAACATTATCCAGGTTCTTTTATTGCATTTCAAAGCTTTCGGAATAGTTTTACTGATGAGAGCACAAAGAAAAGGATCGTATTTCAGAAAAACGTATATATACGTCCACGGTATTTCATGGCATGTACGCCGGGGTAAGTTATGGAGTTAACGCTTTAATCACGTCCTCTGGGAAACAATCACTTTTCCACTCAATTTTTTTGAATAAAAATGTTATCACTTACATCTTTTGGAAAAAGTATCATAATTTTGCGCCGCAGTTAAATAACGTGGAAGACAATTACATAAACTCATTTATTTCAATTTTTTACGATGCACTGAATAAATACCACAATTTATGTAGCAAAATAATAGTTCACAAATCAAAAAAAAAAAAAAAATGTTTCGAAAGTATTCTTTGAAACTTATGATAAGCCAAAATAAAATAGTTCTTGCAGTGATAAATATTTACACTATTTCTATCTTTTCACTTATATAATATTAAAAAAAAAAGACGAAACATATCTTCCTCTTCTACATTCTCTCCTTAGAATAACTCTTGCACTAACCAATCAGGAGGCTCCTTCTTCCCACAGACATCAACATCAAAGGACTTTGATATAATTTATGATATGGGACGAAGGATTAATTAGTAATCCAGTTCCCAATGACCCTCAGCGTATATTCTACATTCTCGAGTAAAAATAGATCTCAAATTAAATTCACTAGCCCTGTATTTCAGAAATGTGGGAGGAAGGGAGGAAGCTTCATTTATTTATGATGATTCCTTTTGCCTTCATCTTAAGCCAGCGATTCTCAATCTGCGGGGCGCATCCCCCTTAAGAGACGTGATAACCCTGCGAGGGGGGCGCGAGCATATTGAAAATACAAGGTGTAAACATATAATTTTTTGGAATGAATCTGGTGATCATCAAAAATAAAAGATTCCACTTTAAACGCTCATTAGCTATCTTTGATCCTATAACCAAATAAAAAAAGACATTTTGTTTGCTTTGCTGTAATCCCATGATGAAAGATTTTTTTATTACTTTTCTTTTAACCCCTCAAATACTACTTTTGATTATCATATATTTGACCTTCAAACTTACTGGTATGTTTCACTCCGTCTCTTTTTCTTTTAGAAAAGTTGTAAATAATATTTTTCTGCTGCTTTTTTTTCATGTGAATGAGTTTCATGATATATGGATAAAGATATTGAGCACTTAGAAGGATTATTTGGCCAAGATGTATTTTTATGAGTATTCTAAAACATAATGCATAATGAAAAATGTTTTACACAATTATTTTTTAGAGCTGACATCGATATTTATTTTTATATTGAATGCACTTTTAACATAAGAGCGGTCGCATGAGGCGCAGAGTCAACCCAGGCTCACGAAATCGTTAATTCTGGGAAAACTGTTTATTCGTTAACAGTAACCTTGGCAGTATCCTCCTATTAGACAGTCTTAATGGGAACTAAAATGAATTTGTCACAAATATTCCTCTTTTTTTAGTGTGGCAAACGTGTTTTTACAATCAAGGTACTTGTTTTGATCGAATTCCCTGCGCGACCACTTTTGTTCGAAAATATTTTCTATGAACATGCTACACTTTCCCCCATGAACAATTTTGTGGTTTTGATTGCTGTGTTGTACGGCTTATTATGCTTTATTATTGTAAATGAGCAGAATATAAAAAAATGGGCATCCATGATCTCTATTGAAGGAAGTTGAAACTGATCAAGCAATTGAAGAACCTTCTGAAATAATGCATATTAATCAAGATAGCGAAAGTAAATATAAGAAAAGCGATAGACAGGAAACGTTGAGTTAAATTAAAATTTTCAAATGCCGCCTATAGAACTCTATGAAGAAAACTATGAAGCCATAAATATAGCATTTCGCCTTGTTAAAAAGACGCAAGGAAGAAAAAGTTCAAAATATTATTTGTAGATCATCAAACGACAGCAAAACTACAATAACGTGAACAAAATATGACAATTTTGCGGGAAAATAACGTTCCTGTATTGTTAACGAAAAGTGTCTGTGGTTTATGTCCTTTATTAAGGGCACGCACATTTGGAACATTTTCTTTAGTTTTATTGGATTTTTTCTCAAATTATCAAAGAAAAATTGAAAAATCCTTGAAAGTAGGTAGGTATATATTCTCTTAATTAAATTATTCACTGGAACTGTGATGTGATTTTTATCGTATATAGTATAAAAATAATTATAAAATAAGTTATAGTTTAAAAACAAACTAAAAAACACGCTTTTATAGTGAATCGAACTAAAAAGTAAAAAAATAAAAATATATATTACTTAAAAGTAACATATATAAAATTTAATACTTATCTTGTTAATTTGTACAGTTTATAAATATGATCGTATTGTAGCTTTAGCGCCAAAGTGCATTATTATTGCATTCAATACATTATTTTGGGGGGCAATAAAAATTATGATTGAAAATTGGGTAGCCAGTAGTGAAGATTTAAGAACCATTGTCGTAAACACATTTATCTAACCCCAAGGAGGAGTATTTTTACACGTTCGATTCATCTGCATCTCAGTATATCTTCAGGAGAAATGAAGGCTCCTGTATGTGGTCTATTGGATGTATTCTATTCCTTTGAAGTAAAAGTATGATAAGACATAAAAAGTGTTTGTATCATCGTTTCTCATCTGCATTTTATGGCATTTTTTGACAATTTGTAACTATTGTAAAAGGCAGCAAACGTACTTTGGTATTTTTCCGCAACTATTGTCTTGTTGTTAATGACTTGTTTTATAATGAATGAACATTTTACATAGAAAACTGGATGTAAATAAATGCATACTCCCTTTTGCAAAGCTTACTGAACTGCAGTTTTATCGAAATAAGAAATTCACGACCCTTTTTGTTGAATATGTTATGTTATTTTGCGGAATCAAAGATTGTATTAATAAAGCATAATAAACTGGTAAGAAAAAAATGAATCAAATTACATCTGTAACGTATTGAATCAAATTATGTAACTTAATTTATTTTTTTTTAAATAATGGAAGATTGAATTTTTGAATTCGAATACTAAGATTTTTTTTTAAATTCCATAAACAAATTTATAAACATTTAAAAACTTCAAATGATTTTACTGGCATATCACCAAAATGTTCTCAACGGGCTTTCTTTAAAACTATACAGTTTAAATTTATTTTATAATAAATGAAAAATTAACTTTTTCTACATCATACAAAAATAACGATATATTTGTCTCGTAATTTCATAGTCAGTTTAAATTTCCTTTCATAACACATTCACAGTTTCAGACTCAAATTTATTCTAATTAACGTTATCCATGTTGTACAAAATTACATCTTTTCTATACAAAAAAAGGTCTGTTAAAAATGTTTAGTCGCAAATTATATCCCAAACTTTGTCTTTAATGAAATATTAACCAGTCATAATTTTTTGTGATCTTCCTTTCCCATTAATTTAATTCTTTTGATATTTTGAATAACACATAAAAAAAGCAGTATACAACATAAGACCCTGACCTGAATTCAGATTTTTTGTATCCATTTAGCAATAATTCACTGTCATGGAAATAGGAAAAAATATTTGTCTGCTTTGTTTGAGAAAAAAAAAATATCGACAATTTTTAATGCTCGCTATCATTTATTTTCAGCCGTCTCCTTTGACATAATTTTTAACAGAGAAATAAAAATGTTTTAGTCATAAATTTTTTCAATTAAGTCATTTCCCGAAGAAAAATCATCGCTAATATTGTTTAATGCTGATTTGTGTCTTCATTAATTGGAATTAAAATTTTATTCTTCGATGTTTTAATCTTTTACTTGAATAAAAATAAATAAATGGCTATATAGAATCAGTACTATTTCGAACTTCTTACAATTTCATCTCTTACTTTTCTCAATGATCTTCTTCACACCAAAATCTAAATTTTCAAGCATACATTAAAAATTTAATCAAATTGTAACTTTAAAAATTCTGACGATTGCATCAAGTGTATAAATATTTGTTAAAATAGAGGAAAAGTATAAATCCTTGTTTCGTAAAACACAATTGTTTGAATATTTAAGTTAATTCTTAATTCCGAATGACATTGTTTTATTTTTTTATTACCGTATTTATTCAAATCTAAGCCACCATCTATTTAAATGCTACACCCCAAATTCTCAACACGTTCTCGTGAAAAATTACAAAATAGTGTAAAATGATTTTTATCTGTAACCGATGTTCGCGAAATTTTTAAAAAAAATTAAATAGGAACTAATAAAAAGTGGATATTTAACTTGTTTTTCCATTATTACAAACTTTTAAATGCCTACTTGAGCCTGCCATTGTTCTAACCGTCAGAATGATGTTTAATTTTCCCTCTCCAACGAATTTTTAAGCCTTCGATTCTAAGCCTAACCCAATTTTCTGTGGCATTAGCAATGGAAAGTAAGCGAAACTTCGATTGTAATAAATACGTTTGCTTTCAACAAACAATTTTCTTTTTTTGAATGTGAAAATGATGATTAAAATTATTTTTATAGTATACTTCAGTTGAAAAAATATTTCTAGATTGCATCATTAATCTGAATGTCGCACTTTCCTGCAAATAAAATAAATCTTATTCCATTTTCGATTTCATATTTGATTTTTATGGCTAAAATAATGCTAGTTTAAAAGCCGTGCTTCCTGTGATTATTTATTGTAATATTTTTCGTCCCTTGATTGATGACGAGGCATGTGCTTCCTATCCCCCCCCCCACCCAATATCGGCAAGTTCTTTTTTGTTGAATAAACTCATTTGATTGTATTACTATTTCAATATTTAACATTTATTCGTACAGGATCTCTTCATATTGCGGGAATTATTATAAGTTTAGGATTCGAATTCAGCTAACTCATATTTTAGATGGAATCAATCAACTCCTACTGTTGTGGCTTAATTTTATTAGCTTAAGTTCCTAAGCTATAAAATATTAGATGTTAAGATTTCATACAAAAACAAAATCCTTGTAGTTTGTTTTAGATCCCTCGTTTATATCTCAATGCAAAAATATGTTATGCAAATTAATGAGAAAAAAAATTGGTTTCATCATGTCTTTATTCTAGTAAACACAAGTTTAACTTTGTTACGCTACCGTAAATGCTTATTGATGCCATCCCTGTTCTTTCCATTCTAAAACATCTGACAATAAAATAACACATAAAAAAAAGCAGTATGCAACATAAATCGGTGAATAAAGCCAGAACGGCCGATCTGGTACCACTGGTGAAACAAAACGCTGCACATGCGTAGCGGCAGGTGTTGATCATCTGCCTCCATTACTGTTCAGTTGAGCATCGTTTGTGTTCCATGTAAGACTTGTTTTACAAAGTGCTTGTTTATTGCGTTGGTTCTAAACTGAGAACAGGAAAATGAACGAAAAAAAGATCATTTGAAATTTTCTTTTAAGCTTGGCAAGACACTGACAGAAACTTATTCGATACTGGTTCGTGTTTATGAAGATCAAGCACTGCCCATGAAGTGTGTGTACGAATGGTTCTCCCGTTTTCGAGAAGGCCGGGAAAGTGTTTCTGACAACCCCCCGTAGTGAATGACCGGAGTGACGAAAACATTGAGGAAGTGTAGAAATTAATCACAAAAGATCATCGATTAACTGTGCGCACGATACTGGAAGATAAATTCTGCAAGGTACATTGAAATCTTGACTCGTTTCATGAAACGTCTATGCAAGGTACTGCCCCAGTACGTACAATAAGGTTCGTGATTTTTTTGTTCAAGATAATGCTCGCCCTCACACAGCCAATATCGTCAAACATTTCATGGCAAAAAAGGAGGTGGTGCAAATTGAACATCCACCGTTCTCGCCAGATCTCAATCCTTCCTATTTCCAAGACTCAAACTCGCTTTGAAAGGACAGAGGTTTGGCAATATTTCTGACATCAAACGAAACGTGACGAGGCTTTTTAACTCCACCTCAAAAGAAGACTTCTTGCAAAGTTTTCAGGACATGTATAACAGATCTCAGCGGTGCATAGTTATGGGAGGTGACTATTTCAAAGGACATTAATGTATAATTTTCGTTATTATTTCATCTACATTAATGTTACAGGACTATTTACCGAATCAAATGAATTCAATTAGAACTAACGAAATGGAAGTATTTTTAGGTATCTTTATGTACATGTCAGTTGTAAATTTATCTTTCAAAAGAGGGGATTGGTCACCGCAAACCACACAGGAAATGATTTCAAGTGTAATAACAGACCCAATAAAAGTTTGTCGAAAAAAGCAAGCTCCATTCTTATGGATGTCCGCTCGGAGAGAGCGGAGCATTTCCCTCGACTCACTCCAAAAATACAGTTCAAAAATACAAATGCTCCAAAAATCCACCTATTATCGAATTCAATGTAAAATATATTTGTTCATGGTTGAAAACTTATTAAACATGGTATTTTTTACTCTTTTAAAATCTTTAAAAATCTTAAAAATCTTTCTGAAAAATTCTTACAAAGTTATATTAATGCATGTCATTTGTATTCATGTGAGTCACTGTATTATACAAACTTTATTCTCCAATGGAACTGCGGATTAGTATCTTTACCATTGCAGACTTGCTACATTCCCCAGGAGCTGGCATCATTTTTTAGTGTGGCACCTTATAAGATATCCAGAGGGAGGCATCTGATCTCTGACGATGCGAACTTGTTCTAGGAATTCAATTTTGCCGAGAGCACCCAAGCCAAACAAGCACTCGAGAAATCTTTTACAAGCCGCATAGTCAATCATACGACAAAGCCGCCGTCGATTTTCTGCATCATGAAAATCCACTGAATTAGACTGCAGTCGAACCCGCAACCTTAGGTGTACAAGGCCAACGACAAACCAACTACGCCTTCCCCCCCCCCCTCCCGCCGGCTAGTAGTATACAAACTGTAGTTATTATTTAAAACGAAATTCGAATCAAGTTATTTTTATCAATATTTCTGAAGCTATTTTAAACGGAAAACAAAGATATTTTCGTTTAAGTTTTCGAAGATTGCTCGAATGCAACACCGGGTTAACATAGAGTTCTGCAGTTTGAAAAAGAAATCAATGGTTTAAAAGGGTTACCAATTGCCTTCACTGAAGTTTGTATAAATTTATAACTCAATATTATTTATACAATACTATTTATTCATATAATGCATTAAGAAAAAATTCCAATAGCTAAATGTATTCAGGTTATTAGAATTTTTACCGACTTTTTTTTTGGTGTATAAGTTACTGTTAGACGTTAGACAGAGAAAGCGTGATAGCGCAAAACATCACATTTTCATTAGCGAGTCATCGGCTCGAGTGTACGGTCATCAATTTATCTTAGTAACGCGCTAGCCAGTTTCTAATTTCATTTGTATCTTTTATCGACGACTCATCGGTCACCTTGCAACTAGAACAAATCCATATGCTTAACATTTTTATCTTTAAATTCCTGTCAATTTTTTTCTCTTTTTGTTACTTACTAATATCTGCAGTGGTAGGATTATTGAAGAAAAATTGAGGGTCATTGAACTAGTAAAAGATTAACGTCCGCAGAACCGTTTGCTGTACATCAAAATGAAACCGTTCAAAAGAAAAGAAAGGAACTATGAGTGAAAACGCGACGGAAGATGTGGTAACTTGACTAATTTATCAATTTAAGACATGTCAGGCTGAAAAATTTATTAGAAGTCATAAAATGAAAGTTGATTATTTTTTACAATTTTTACAATGTATCCTTGTTTTGGAAAGCATGATAAATTGAATCAAGTTATTGAATACTCTGAACTGAATTATGCATTATGCTTGGATGAAATGACTAATTTCAGTTCAGAAATGACATTTTTGTTACAAAAGAACGAATTATACCTAACAAAACTAATGAAAATTTTTCTCAAGTTTTAAAAGGATGTTTAAAGGAGAGTAATATTTTAGTGTTTCGACTTAAAACTTATGAATTTTTCAAAGAATGAATAAATAATGGACAATCATTTTTAATATTTGATAAAAATAAGAATTCAAAAAACTGACATAGAAATTAAAAATACATATTTAAGATAAACTTACATCTATTTGAATTCTAATATTTATTTATTTAAATAAATCATTGTAATGTTAGATATTTTACAAAATTTTTGAGATATAATATTGGTTTAAATATACTGAAATATTTGTGTGACTTTTTATTACAAATGACACGCTGTTACGTTTAAATATAACTCTTCTTATGACGCATCATACACCTTAAATATATATATATTAACACAGCGTTTCTCAAACTGTGATGTGCGCCCCCCTTGGGGCGTGACGATTGTACGAGGGGAGAGCGAGTATATTGAAAAGTAAAAAAAAAAGATTATTAAAAAAAATTATTAATTTACCGAAAGGAAACAAACAAAATTTATTCTGACATAAGAAAAATAAATTACATATTTACACTGATATATTATACTTATAAATGTAAATGTACTAAACAATGTATTTTATAATTAATTTAACAATACAATGTAAAGAGAACAAGTTTAATAATTACCAGTGAACCCATGGGATTTTCATATATAAAATTATATACAAAAATTTACACTTCACTTTATAATTATATATATAGTACGTTTTATAATTAATCCCTGAACTTCCGATTAAAAGTTATGCGATTCGCTTCCATTACCACGTACATTCGCGTATGTGATGTATTGGAGGGGGAGGAATAAAAAAGCAAAAATATTCTGAAATAAGTTAATTCTTCGCAAACATTGTCAAAGTTCTTTTATTGCATTAAAAAGCCTTCGGAATAATTTTGTGGATAGCAGTTCACAGAAAAAATCGTACTTTGGAAGGACGTATATATACGTCTGGAGAAATTAATGCTTTGACTGCGAGGGACGTTTATTTAAGTAGTGGCACTTAAGAGGTTAAGGTCGTATCGTAATTTTAGCGTCAAAGTATAGTGCATTATTGAATTCAATACATTGTTTTTGTACGAGGGGGGCGCGATGAAAATCATGATTGTATATTGGGTCGTGAATATTGAAACTCTGAAAAGCACTGTATTAACAAATTATTCCTGCAGCATATATTTTCTCGAAAAACAAATATTTGTACCGTTTCTTCTATCAAAAATTTTAATTTATCATTTCCTTTAAATGAAGTCAAAAATGTACTTTTATCCTAAGAAATATGAATTCATTGATAAAAAAAACGAAAAGATGCAAATTAGTTTTCAGATGCTTCAAGAAAAATATAAATTTAATTAAAAGTATAAAAAAAAGATGGTAGTAAATCTGTCTAAGATTAGCCCTGTTAGTTCATCTTCTATTCAGCTTTTTCTTTTATATCTTTGAATTTCTTGAATGTTTGATCTCAAACATTTTTAAAACATAAATATGGAAGAAAAATCGAATGGTTCAAACTAAATGTTTGCTCCTACTAAGTAAATTTATTCTCTTTTATAATATCGCAGAAAATTAATTTGTAAAAATAACTTCCCCTTTAGCTCTATATGATGTGTTGTGTTGAAATTCTCTTTTTACATTACTTGCACCTATTTTTTTATATCCCTAAAAAGTTTGTGAAAAAAGTACTGTTATAAATATTTCATATACTTTATCACATTTATTCCGTATTTCAGCAAAACTTCTAGCTTACCATGCAGCTGATCATTATAATTACAACACCAGGAAAGAAAACAAATATCAAAACTTTACTCATTGTAGGAAAAAAACACGATTAGATTTGTACGTAATTTGGTATACAATTTTTAGTCAATTTGTAAGAATATGTTGGATTCCATTTAGTACTCACAGTTGCTGCTTATGGTAGATAAAATGGTTGTAACCCGGTTAGGCATAAAGTGGAACTAGGTTTGGATGACAGATATGAAGCCATTCCTTGCTGCTTCATGTCTACTCCACACTTCAATAATCTTAGACTGGAGTGAGAGTGATGGCGGCCCATCTCTCAGTAACTCCTCCTCACCAGATGTATTCAGGGGTTGAAGATCTCCTGTGCTGACCAAAACAAAAGTCGCTCACCAGTGTAGAGACAGATCAGGAGACGGTGGTCAACTTCCGTTATCTTGTTGAAAGTAACAACTCCGAGGCCTCGAAAATAGCCACAGATTGACGTAGAATCTGATAAATACATTTCAGCTGATCAAATTACCAAATACACGATAAGGAGATGTTTGTGACATGTATCCAATTGATGTCTTTACTATTACATCGGATTCAAGGCCCGTATGATGCCACATACATTCACCTCGGTGCCCCTAGACACGCATACGCCCATTAAGATGCTCCTAGTCAAGAAATGTAGAATATCGAGGTTTCGGGTCTGTTTGTAGCTTCTAAAGCAATGGAAATCCATGAACTACTTTAAAAGACTTCCGTGATGCATTACACAGTGATAGCTGATTGAGTGGCGGCGTGTCGTATTACTCACTACAAAACCCAGTGTGTTTTGTGATTTTCAAAAGTTTTTGTAGGTATCTTTTCAAACATTTTCATACCTTAAGCGGTCAATTTTTTTTTTTTTTTTTTGCATGAAACCTTCCATAAAAAGGCACGTTTTGTATTGTATATAAATAAGGTGACTACTTAACAGAATGTGAGAGTGGAAGAATTTTATTTAAATTTTAAACTTTTCGCACTATTTTTTATTTTATAATTGTGGAACACAAAAATCCTTAAATGTCTCCTTTTTATGAGTACACTGTGCAAAGTATGAAGAATGTTTCATGTATCTTAAAAGAATTTCTCTCATACTTAGGAAAAAATTTCATGTTCACCTTTCTTTTTCAAACGGTTGAAGATTTTGTGTGGGAGTTCATATATATACACAAATAATTTGGTGTAATATTGTCTTAAATTGCAATGGGGACAGAGATAATATCAGCTTCTTTGGATAATCTTTGCAGTTTCATTTCTTCTCAAGCAACAAAATATATATTTCCTTTCCAATCTCTGTTCTTTATGGAATATTTTCTGCAATCTATATTTCTGCCTTCAATGAAAACTCTCACCTTCACCACAATGAAAATCCCGAATGAGCAGTACCATGGACAAACTGCATCTATTGAAGACACTTGCACTAATAATCTGACTATAAGAATTAAAAAATATGTGCAAAGCAAAGATTGGATGAAGATAGTATCTGTTGTGGCCAGCTTTCTCTCTCGGTAGGCCGTACTGTGGGTGGCCAAACCAGTTAAGGGGTTAACCTACTAGTAAACATTTGACTTAATAATTTATGTTAAGCATAATATGCACTAAAATTATTGTAGTTTATCATACTGTGGTCATCTTTTTAATGTCATTTTTTCCCCTTGAGTTTAAAGGTTCATTTTCGAAAATGGCGTGTTGGGTATTATGAAATACTTAGTATTTTATAATATAGATATATGAATCTTCTAAAATAACACGCTCCTTGTATACAAAAAGCACTAGAAGATAAACTAAAAGAAAAAAATAAAAATAAGAAATCAGAAGTTTCAAAATAAGAAAAGAAATCGGACGTTCTTAGATCTTCTTTAAGAAATTAAATGTATAACAACTTTCCAGACCAAAGCATACTAGAGATTCCAGCGTTAACAGCAAATAATCTTTCCTTTATGATGACCATGTAATGGATGTCAACTGAAGAAACAGAAAACAAAAAAAAAGATGAATATATTTTTTGTAATGGAATATTCTCCGAAGCTCTGCGAGGGGAAGCTTGGATTCAATATTTTAGAACTTCTGTGGGCTCAACTTGCCTGTATCGGAGCAGAAAACGATTATATTTGTGACATTCGTGAATAGATTCGAATTATAAATGACTTGCTCTTAATCTTGATATTATGGTTTTTGTAAAAAATAACTACTTGTTATGATATCTAATTATGTTTTTCACCACCTATTTCATACTATCTCACTATTCCATAGTAACTTTCCATTGTAACTTTTTTAAATAAATTTTTTATAATAATAAAATGAAGAGTATATTTTAATAAGTGACAATTCTATACACAAATAGTTATAGTACATACTCATGATGGTTTTAGGAATTTTTTATTGAAAACCAATAAAGAGTTCCTATTAAAAATGTAAATTTTATTCCATAACACTCTTTTCTCCTTTTTTTCTCTGTTTATGCATAAAACACATAAATATAATCTATATTTTTCGGTTCAAGTAACATTTAATTAATTTTTCTCTTGTAGTAATTCTTAGTTGAATGGCTTTGCTAAAACCTTTCTTGAGAGATCCTGAATATATTAGTTTAAATAGCATAGAAACTTGTGAAACATAATAATTAATTCATTGGGTATTTGTATAACAGAGCAACACGAAGTACGTGTAGAAACACATTGTATTGAAGCTCAGGAAGATTATCATTGATTTGCAGCTTTACAACGTGAAAATGTATTTTATTCCTTGGCTCATTTTGCAGGTCTCTCGTCTCTGAGCCAGTTTCTATGATTAACCGGAGTAACTTAATGTGTTCATAATCTAATTTGAATTAGCATCTTAATGATCAGGAAAAGACCGAAATAAATTGCGGCAGATTGGGTTTTATAGTGGTTTCTAAACATATTTGAAACACCCATTTTAGGATCGAAATATATGTTTCGTAATTGAATGATACATTTTGTAGAGGATTCAACCTGTTGAGATAATTGTTTAAATTATCTATGGCTAATTGTTAGAATATAATGGATATAATTTACTGATTCGGAAAAAAAATATCTTAATTAAGTACACTATCATGATCTTTATAAATAATCCGCTATATCTTCTTCTCTAATGAGGGGATGCGCATTGGTATTTAACCTTTGCAGACCTAGTACATTTCCCAGAAACTGGTATTACTTTATAGTGTGGCACCCTATAGGCGATACCAATTACCGCAAATAATTTTGACGCCTTCCCAGAAGTAGGCACCAGAGCTATGGTGATTCGAAACCGTACTTAAGATTTTTAATTTTGCCGAGAGCACCCAAGCCTAACAGGCCCTCAAGGCATTTTTTACATGTCATATAATCATACGACATGGCCGCTGTCGATTTTCTGCATCCTGAAAAT
>BMAV01025214.1:127240-138457 GCA_019973955.1 Trichonephila inaurata madagascariensis | reverse complement strand
TGTGCTTTTTTAAAATCATGGTTCCGAACGTAGTCGGATACCTTAAGTGCCACTGGCGTATATAAGCGCCTCACTCAACCAAAGCATTAATTTCCCGGACGTATATATACGTCTTCCTGAAGTACGATCTTTTCCGTGCACTGCTATCAATAAAATTATTCCAAAGGCTTTAGAACGCAATAAAAGGACTTTGACAGTGTTTGCGAAGGATTTACTTATTTCAGAAAAGATCTCATTTATTTATTCCTCCTCATCCCTCCTCCAATACATCACATACGCCCTCTTACGTGGAAAACGATGGCGATGGGGAGTGAATCATGTAACTTTTAATTGGGAGTTAATTCTAAACCATACAAATTATTAGTTAAAGATAAATATTGATTTTTGTAAAAAGTTTTTTATGACAAGGTCATGGGATAACTGGTAATTGTCAAACTTGGTGTTAGCTTAGTATTGCCAAATTAATTTTCAAATACATTGTTCAGTACTGATACATTTATAAGTATATTATATAAGTGAAAATGCGTATTTTATATTTTATTATGTCAGAATGTATTTTGTATTTGTATACTTTCAGTAAATTAATAATTTTTTTAAATAATATTTTGTTTTTGACTTTCCAATTGGCTCGTGCCCCCCTCGTAAAGTTTTTACGCCTCCCTGGGGGGCGCGCCCCACAGTTTGAGACACGCTGGCTTGTAATCAAGGCTTAATTTAGAATAAGTTATTTTATTAGTTTAATGTCTCATACGGATCAGTTGACAGTAATGCTTATATATGTGAGAGTATCTGATAACGAAGTGGCAGAACGCTTTCTAGCATTCATTCCCATAAAAAGTCATACTGGAGAAGCACTTGCCAGCACTGTTTTGACTTTCCTGAAAAAGTACAGCATTGATATAAGAAACTTAAGAGGGCCATCGTATGACAATGCAGCAAATATGTCAGGGTGCTACAATGGTCTTCGAGCGCATATTTTAAAAACAAACCAGTTTGCACACATTACATTCCGTGCAAAGCACACTTGCTAAATTTAGTTGGAGTATGTGCGGCAAAAAGCTATGTAGAAGCAGTTTCGTTCTTTGGGATTCTACAAGAAATGTGCAACTTTTTCTCAGTATCGACCCACCGTTGGACGATTTGTTGCAATATGTTGAGGACAGCAAAGATTTTTTAAAAAGTTGAAAAAAAGAGTAACTGACACAAGAATGTGTGCCAGAGCTGATTCTACTCTGAATTTATCCAAAGGTTATAGTAGCTTCCAGAAAGCCTTACAGGTCATGGCTGAAAATATGACTCAAAAGTTACAATTAATTCATGAAACTAAAAGCATCATGGCAGGCTTTGGGGATGTTATCTTATTCCGTATCAATGGAGTAAATAAACCTTTACAAATGAAATCAATAGGACTACAAACAGCCGTCAATTTTCTGAAATCATTTCTGGAATTTTGAAATTCGCGAAGAGAAATGTTTTATGAATATGAAAGAAAGGCAAATGAGAAAATAAATTCACAAAACACGGATGAATGTAGAAGTGTGCGCGCATAAGAAAACGACATTACGATGATGGGGATGCAAAAAATGTTGTGCATCAAGGAAGCGAAAAAATTCTAAATTGAAACATCTACCTATATTAGACTATTTATATGAAGAACTTTCCCGTCGTTTGGAAGCGCATAGTAAAATATCTTTTCTATTTGGGTTTCTCGTTGATTTACCAGTAAGAGAAGATTCAGAAATTAAAAAGCTGCCCAAACATTTAGAGAACATTACTCTAAAAATATCGAATTTGAATTTGTAGATGAAATGGCTCATTTTAAGCATTTCATGTTACAAATAGAAGATTTTTAAAATGAAGAAACGGTACCAGAATCGCGATCATAGGAACTTATTTTCAAAAACTTGCTGCAACCAAAGTTTCCTAATGTTATGACAGCATTAAAAATAAACAGGTGTCTTATGCTTCTGGTGAACGAAGCTTTTCAAAATTAAAGATGCTAAAAAACTGTCATCGATCTTCAATAACACAAGAAAGACTGAACTCACTTGCTCATTGGCCATTGAGAATACGACGTCTTACAGAACATAGAATTTCAAAATGTTCTAAATGAATTCATGGCGAAAAAATTGAGAAAACCAAATATTTAGTTATTTTATTATTGCAAGAGTTAGTTTTTTATTACAGATTCTAATAAATAATTGTATTTTTTTTTAATTTGCTGATAATTTGTTATTTTATTTGTGTCATGAAATATATTCCTAAAATGTTGTGTCATAGCATTATTAGTTTACGGGGCCCCGATACTTTGACTGTCGATGTCGTTTAATCCGACGCTGCTGCTATTGAGGCAAATCAAGATGTCCCCGAAATCTCTGCCAAATTTAAAAAAAGAATTCACTTTATGAAAAGGATTTAATTCCTTAAACGGTTAGTGTTTAAATATTCAAAAACGTACTTCTCTGAGTAACAAATTCAACAGATTAAGAAAATAACTCCTCTCATTAAATTAGAAAACTGAACGTTTATTTACAAAAACATCATCCATGAATTATAACATTAGAACTAACTTTTTAGGGAAAATGCCAGATTCACAAGTTCTGACGGATCTATTCGTGATCCTTCCACTAATCCTCTTGGGAAATCTTTGGGCTATCCATTCGCGTTATTCCCAACCAACCCTTCGGAAGAAGAAAATTGTTATATGCAAATTAAGTTACTGTAAATAATCGAAGTTTTCTTGCTAAAATAGAGAGTAGGAGAGGAGTGTTACTGACATGAATCATTATTGAATTATTGTGAGTAAATACTTATTAGAGGAAAGATTTAAAGTGACGATTGATCCCTGAGATTTAATTAACATTAGATTAAATCGGATAATAGATTAGGTCCTATATAAAGTAAGGATCGAGTTTGATAGTCTTCTTATCTTTAGAGTATTTTGTCGTTGTTCCACTTTTGCGGTTAGCACCGAGACATTCTCTTATTGTTATTAATTGAATTTGTGTCGCTTTATTGTGTGATCAATAAATAGATTGATTGGATCATGGCTACTGTTTCCTCTCTACCTCCCACGTATCTAGGTGCCCAAGAATGAGTTGAAAATCTGTTACAAAGTCATAAAACACAATTATCAATTCAGTAATGTTTGCTTTTATCAGTGCTGTCTTTTATGTGAACCTAACAGCAGACATACAGTATACCCCTTTAAGACCCGAATTATTTTTTTTATCTTTAAATATTAAATTCTTCTGGTTTTTAATACTATATTGACCCCAATGACACTGGGAAAAATAATAAAAAAATTCCCGCTCCCCCTTGGAACGTAGACGGTGGGCGTTATCTCTCAAACAGGTGATCTATGAAATTTTACGAGTTACACATTTTTAGCTCTAAGTTGATTGAAGGAACAATCTTAATTCAACTGAAATTGTTAGAAATGATGAAATTATGGATGTATAATTAACTCTTTTATTAATTCATTATTTATTTACTGTAAAAATATTTTGTTTTGTTTTTGACAAGTATAAATAACCATTGCAATTTTTAACAACATGATTTCGAACTGCTTTCATAGTTTTCAAATCTGCACTTGCGAGGCCTTGAAATGTCATCAACACATCGAAAATGGTTATACATGTCAAGCCTTTTATCCTGAATGGCCAGGATAAAAGCCATGACATGTATAGCAGGTGAATCATAACGCTTCGATCTTTTAGCGAGTGGAATTACAACACTCTGTTATCTTCATAATCAATTAAAATACTTTTGTTAGTAGGTGGAGAGGCTGATAACGCTTTATCTCTAACTTAAATTTTAAACAATTCATTTTGATTTTTAGAGGAATTTTATTATGTATTGCATCTTGTTTGCACAGAAACCAAGAATTTGAAACTGTTAAATCAATGTAAGAAAAATGTTCAAGAGACTTTTATAATAAAGAATGATCCAAAATTGTCTTTCCATTTAAAATATTCCCATGTTTTCCTTCATCGCTCTCATCTGAACTTGATTCTTCTTCCAGTATACGTGATTCACATATGTTTTGTTCGTAGCATTGTTATCATTCGGGAGATCACTAAGTACGAATCCAAATTCAATCAGATTTATTCATCAATTGCAAAATTTCTTCTTGTGTGAGAATTCTTCTTCTTTTAGACACCTGGAAAAGTTTTTGGTTAAAAGTTAGCAGAGTATTCCATGAAAAATAGTAAAATGTATCAGAAAATTTTATTATTTAAAAAAATAAAATACATTTAAACCGCACCATACTAACTTCCACCTGAAAACTCATATTTTTTTAGTGGTGTGTGGGGGGGAGATATGAATGCAGCTATATGTGGAAAGAATAAAAATGTCATACTTCTCAACAAATGCATGAAAAAGAAAATAAGTTGCAAAAAAGAGAGAGAAAGAAAAAAGGGACTTATCCATGACGATTTCCAAGAAAATTTGGTATTAAATATCTAACTATATATTTCATTTGTATGTAGGCTTTCATCAAAATTATTGAAACACAGAAAAGAAACTCGCATAGTAAGTACTTACCTTTACAGCTGCAGTGACTTAAGTAACGCCCAACCCGAACGATCTTGCGGGTAACGAAATCCCGAGTCCTACAAGCAACATTAATAGAGTATAGTTAATACTTTTTCTATTTCACAATTATTTAAACATTAATACAAAAATTTGTATCCAAGCAATTAGAATTATATTGATAATTACCCTTTTACGCAGATAAAAAGAAGACGTGTTTTCGTGGTATTTGAAAACAAAGCTAGATTTGCCAGCTAAAAGTAAAACATGGACCACAGCCACCGTCTGTTGATAAAAAGTAACATTTTGCACTTCCTGCATATCTTTTCAATCACTTGATTCGTGATTTTCTTACATACGACTTTTCCAGAAGCAAAAACGTATAAGCACGATCGTGCGGCTTGGGTCTTTAAGGGAGATTCGCTACCAGACCGACAAACTGATAGGGTGTACAGAGAATAAGTCCCATAAGAATGCAGGGTCTCAAATGCCACAGTTACAAGCTATGGTGCAAAGAAGGAGAAAAAAAAAACAGAAATAGCAACACATTAATGAAACAGAAAACATTTTTTTGAATGTTTGTACTACAACAAGTGCTCGAAGTTACGTACAGAAGTCGTCTGGTAGGCCTGACAGCGACGCTGCATGGAATTCCTTACGTTGTGGAAAATTCCTGGCATGCCACGTATTTTCTCGGCAGCTGCAGATATTCGAGCGATGAGGTGTTCAACTGAAGGAACGGGCTTCTCGTACACCAAAATGAAGCGTAACCTTCTGTCCCCTCTTGCGAAGGTCGTGTAATATGGAACACACCTCTTCGAGTAATGTTCCTGGTACAGCCACCGAGCGGCATGCCTGTTACCATCCGTATCTCCATACACGATCCGCATCTCTGCAGTTCCTCGTTTAAGTACGAGTTAATCAGCCTACGGATAGAAAATGACGACTTCTAGTAGAATCGGTGTGCACGAAACCTTGTAGTAATGTGCCATCTCAAGTGTCGTCCTCGTCGAGGCTTGAAATTTCGAGGTGTGTCACCAATAGCCCTCGTGCAGATTCAAAGTATGTCGTTAATAAGCTCTCAGTCAGTCAATCGTACTTTGAATCGAGCTCATCAACACAAAGTCTATAATTTATTACGATTAACATCAACTAGACATCAACAGATGGTGAATTTTGGGTGTAGTAGACTGGAAAAAATTAATCGAGCGTTATTTATTAATATTCAGCATGCGTATGCGTTTTCAAATCATCCTTAAATGTATAACGGGTCTATCCGCGATTCTTCCACTAATCTTCTAGGGTAAAATTAATCTTTCACTGCGAGTTCAGTTAATTTTTTTTTGGTAAAGAAGACGAGATTTAGGCAAATTAGTACTTCTATTTAAGCGTTGGCATTTAAGTAGATGAGAATGGTCAATGGTTGAAAGCTGAGATTGAATTGTGAATAAGATTACGACCGGAGGTCGTATAATTAAGCTAGTTATCTGATGAGAATTGAAACGTAGGAGTCAAGAGCGCTCCGGTATTCAGATAAGAGCTTTTATTTATATGATAGTTAAATTAGTACTATGCAATTACTCTTCCTGGTTTAATATTTAGTGCATTCCCTCCTTTTAAATGTGATTAAGTGGAGATAATAACAAAAGTTTAAAGTGCTATGGCCGATCTTTGCTCGAATCCCCAAACACTGACATCCTCAAGGACGTTACAAATTGAAGGAACATTACAGAATAGTATTGAGCCACAAAGGAAGAGGTGTAGAAGACGCAACACCCAATTATATCGAAAGAGCCAGATGTTGTTTAATACCTTAAAATTAGCCTCCTCCACTGGACTAAGCAAGTTTTCCGACTTCTAAAAGAAATCTTTTCGGCTATAGACCATGTAACATTATACGAATTAGTAGACCTACACCTCAGTGGATAGATGCAGTAGAGGAAAATGGCTTGGTTCTTGAAACGAAGCACGTGAGGAGGGAAGGAAATTAAATAATTGAGCTATTCATTACAATTTGTACTTTGGGTTATTCAAACTATTTCCATTCTGCAGAATATTATTTGGGAAGGAGGAACAACCTTTCTTTCGGGTGTTTCTAAACGGTCCACTCTCTTCGGAGGGGAGAGGGGCAGTCGTCTCTCACACTCAAAGTTCCGGCTTGCAGGTTCTAGCTGTTGCTTTTCGCAAGGCCATCGGTTTGTCGGCGTTATGCTCTCCACATAGGAAATCCGATCTTGCAGCTTCGGGGCGGGAAAACGTGACAGTTGCTAGTAGTCTGGTTGCTAGTCTGGTCCAGAAAGCCTTGGATTAAGGATGGCGATATGAGATTAATTAATCGAAAAATCGATTTCTCGCGCAAAAAAAAAATCGATTTTTTTTAAATCGAAATGTAGCACTGAATCGATTCAGTGAACCAACATTTGATTTCTTCCGTTTTGGAAAAACCATAAAAAACGAAGAATTTAAACGCTATTTATGGCAGGCAGTTGTGCACCTGAAGTATGATCCTATACATCACTTGCAAAAACAAAACGACTCTATTTATCATCACGTTCACTTAATAGCCATATGAGTATCGTGGGATCATCTATTCCTTGTGATCGCCCTTTTTCGATTGCTGGCAACATCGCAAGTGATCAGCGGAACCACTTGGATCTCAGTAGACTTGAGACTGTTGTTTTTAAAAAGTTTAGATACTAAGCATTGAGAACCAGTGGCGCACACAAGGGGGGGGGGCGTCCGGGGGCGCCGGAACCCCCACCCCAAAGCCCTTGATTTTTTTTCTGATTTGCTATAATTCTAAGTATATAATACGTAAAATTTAATTAAATATTTGTTATTAATGATTAATTTTATTAATTAAGGCTAATTATTAATTCAATAATTAGTTTTTTACTGTGTTTTGCTCCTGAAAATCGACAAAATCAAAAATAGCATGATACAAGAATGTTGAACTTTCAACCCCCCTTGAAAATTTCCTGTGTGTGCTACTGTTGAGAACTATAAGCTATATAATCTATTTTGTAAACTTTTTAATGTAACAAATACATTTAGAAAATAAATGTCTTCTTTTATACCTGATACTTTGATATGGTAATAAAAATAATTGTAATTGTCGAATTCCCTGAGCTAAAAAATTCCCTGATTTTATTGATAAAAGATCGCTTATTATGGTATTTTTCTTGTTTTTCATAAAATGGATTTATATTTATATTGTAAATGCAAACTTGAAAAAAAAAAATCGATTTTTTAGAAATTGATCTTTTAGACCTCGATTTTTTTGTGAATAAATGCATCAGGTTACGATTCCAATCGATTTAAAAATCGATCTTGTTTGGAAAGAATTGCCATCCCTACCTTGGTTCATCCTTAGTTGAAGCTCAATGGATGATGTATTTTCTTTCTGTTACTGATCCTTAAATTTAAAAGCAGAAGATAATAAAAACAATATTCCCCTTCCGATTATTATTTGATTTCGTTTCTACTGTTTCTTCTAACTGCATTTTTACTTGCAGATGCGTCGAGCGACCAACACTACGGTTGTTTTGAAAGACGCCGAACTCTGGACTACAGGAATGTTTCGATGCGAAGTTCTGGCAGACGCACCCAGTTTCCATACGGTGACTGCAGAGGCTTTTATGCATATCGGAGGTAAAGTTTCTGAAGAAAAAAAATTACCTTTTCTTGGGAGAAAAAGGTTTTAATGGAAAGATTCTTGTGTTTGGTACATTGCCTTTTAAACAAATTATATCAATAGATATATTTATGTCAGAGATCCGAAATTCGGCAATCGGATTAATTATTATTTGAAATATTTTTCAACTGTTCATGCATGGTAGGTTATTCACGTAGAAATAAAAGGAATGCTGATCTCAACAACTGCTTTGATACAGAATGACCACGAAGAGAGGAGACATGGCTTAGCTCATGCCATGTGGTATTGGATGATTGTAATATCTCATTTTCGATTGGGTTTGAATAATATATTGGCTCAACTGGTTGACACAACTTAGCGTTAGTAGTAACGTATTACGCTTTCTTAGAGCTTAGACCCCTATGCAGAAATAGGCACCATCCTCGACCTTTTAAGCAGACAGTGTACAGTATACATTGTCATATACTTGTACAAATGGTAACCCGTAGCTAAAAATTGTACATGAAATGTTGTAAACCAAGGCACAAATCGACTCGGCCGATTGTCTCCTTTCGACTAAATGAGTAATGAATGTATATTGTGGTCAGTGCCGTAGCTAGCCCTGAGGAAGCCCTGTATCAAAATTCCATGGAGGGTCCTTTTTTGGAAAATAAAAATGATCGAATTAATAAAATTTATTTGAAAATGTTGCACATGCTGTAACTTGGGGGCCCCGTATCATTGATACGGTGGTAGCCACGCCCTGATTGTGATAGACTTCGGCCTAGACATGAATGAGGACGTAATAATGTAGACTTGGCATAGAGCTTGAAATTCTCAATTTTTTGGAGAACATGTCCTGGCATAACATTTGAGGATTAACATTATTCGGATAATGACTTTATGGTGGTTGAGAACGAGACGAGCCCCCTAGAATGAGGTCTTGGGTCCAGGAGCGGCCCACCCAACTAACCTCACCGGCCATTTCGGAAAAACATTATAATCCTGCGGACAGCATATAAAAATATATATTAGATTTGGACCCATTCCAAACATTTATAACAAATTGACATATAGTATTATTGTTTTTCACGTATATAAACATAGATAATAAAATAATAATAATGCAATGATCAAATATTGTTTGACTTATTTAACTAGTGAGATATTTGCTTCTCAATTCTTTCACTTAATTTTGGAAAATCGATCTCAATGCATATGTTTGTGCATCGTAATTGATGTTGTAGGTTTTTGTCCGTTGTTTGAGCGCTATTTATGTTTAATAAATTTCAATTTTGAAAGAAAAAAAAATTCGCAATAACAGACGTAACATGATGAAACAGAAACAGGCATGGGACTTATTTATTAAACAAGTAACATAAATTTTTTTTAAAGTCAATTTCTACTTAGATCAACAAAGAAAATTTTTATTTCATCTACTTTTTATTAAATAGTTACAATTAATATAAATAGGCATATACATATGACAGAATCAGAACATTAAGTGGTAATTAATTTTTATTGATTATCATTTAAGTATCTTATTGTCATCCAAAACAATCGTGTCTATAAAAATTTCAGTTCAACTGAATGCTTTAAAACGTGAGAAAAAACCTTTTCAAGTTTTGACACAAGTCGCCAAAACGGTCACCAAAAATGATGCCAACGTAGTTGTATTTATAGTTCTTTAAATAATTAGTTTAAATCAATTAATTTTTATTATTATAATTAAATTATTGTATTGTCATCCAAAATGATCCTGCACATAAAATTTCAGCTCAGTTGAGCTCTTTAAAATGTATTTTATTATAACGATTGAAAATTCCACCAAGATAAGTAAATAAATAAATAAACAAATAAATATATAGAGAGTGTGAGTTAATAGTAGGAATTGAAAAAAAATCCTAAAAACAAAAATTTTGCACAAAAAAGTCGTATTTTGTAAAATTGTAATGAATCTTGCGAGCAGCAAAATTACACAAGGCGGGCCACATGCGTCAACCAGAACTTGGCTTAGCTGAAAGCTGGTAGGTTGATAGTTTAACGTATTTCCTTGTATTTTATCCATGAATTATGTGTTAAAAAGTTTGAAATTTCGTTGTGCGCATTATACGTCGCCGTGGATAATCTGATAAACATTCTCCTTCAGAGAAAATTTTACTATAAAGTTTTGAAAGGAATGTCGTTTATGCTTTTTAAAATAATCAACAGATAGTACTGACAGCTTTCACGACTCTGCTGACGTATTTCTACATTGAGGTTGCTTCACGACAATAAGACGCCAGTTCGGAATCACGTGACGAGGATACTAACATTTCCCCGCGCTTTGAATCAGTGTGTAAATTTCGTATGTTTGATATGTTTACTTCTTGTGTGTGAAGCTTATTTCTGAAATTTTATTTATTTTTATTATATTTTTGCATTATCCTTGTTTAATAATTAGGTATGAAGTATTTTTCGTAATCTTTTAGCATAATTTTTGTTTCACAAGGAGAGGGCACGACTAAGGAAATTCATTTCGGATCGAGACTTGGTGTAATAGTAGTACACTTTTAGGGTGTTCATCCCTCAATGTAATCCCGTCGAATGGCCTGTCAATTCGGAGAAATCAGCCTTCGAAATCCATGCTTAGCTTTTATACAATTAAATTTTAATTTTCCAAACGAGTTCGTAGCTTGATTGGTAAATCGTCTGCTTTCTAAGCTGGAGGTTAGATTTCGATTCCACGCGCTATCAACTTTTTTTCTTCAATTCATTTAATTATTTTTTTTAATTAAATAAATTTACTTATGAAAGGTTTATTAAATATTAAATGATATTTTTTGTAATTATTTTGTATTTTATAAAATAAAAAAATTACTTTAATTATATAAATAATTATATTAAATTTTATAAATATATTTTATATTAATAAATAATATTTATAATAAAATATATACTAAATATATTAAATGATATTTTACAACAAAAAAAAAATAGTTGCAAATAGTTTTATAATGTGAAATAAAATATACTATAAATAAAATATTATATATAATATAATATAA
>BMAV01025214.1:93347-112855 GCA_019973955.1 Trichonephila inaurata madagascariensis | reverse complement strand
TTAAAAAAATAATTAAAGGAATTCAAAGAAAAATGTCGGATCCAACCGTATTGAAGGCAAACGATTTACCAATCGAGCCACTGGGCCGGTGAAAAAAATTTAAACTTAATTGTATAAAAGCTAAGCATAAATTTCGAACGCTGTTTTCTCTGAATTGACTAGCCATTCGACGGAATTACATTAAGGGTTGAACACCCTAAAGGAGTACTTCTATTACACCAAGTCTCGACCCAAAATGAATTTCCTTAGTCGTGCCCTCTGCTTGTGAGATTTCAGTTGTCCTGTGAATGAATTCAATGCCATCCATCCTCTGTGTGGTATCTTAGGATTACTATTGTAGTTGTGTAGCCTTATAACGTAAGAAAAAATATTACTTAATTTTTTTCAGCATTTTTTAAAAATTATCTTTACTGTAAACATATACAAATATAAGTTTTTCTTTATTTTTCAGAATTTTATAACGGAGGATCTCACTACTACACCTCTCCGTGCATACTTGCAATTTCTGTACTTCTCATATCCATTTATCGAAGCAAATAAAAAGTAATATTTTTATAATGTTTTGATTAATTAGTGCCATCCCAATTTTTCTCTTCCTTCAGGGGCTTAAAGTATGCAAAAATAATGGCTGTTTATTACGGAGCTATCCTCCAGAACTGTTCATCCATGCATTGGAAAACCCTCAGAGATTTTTTGAGTCTAGTCCAATCGGCCGCACGTGTGCGCATTATTCACCAATCGCAGACGATAAACTTTTTACACCTACTTCATTAGAAAAGATGTGGACGCCACAGTAAAAGGTGATGTGCTTACTTTGGTTAACGGAATTTAAATCAGTCACGCGTGTACAACAACGAGTTCGAACAGAATGGAATATCGATCCTCTGACATCAAATTCTATCCACCAATGGGTAAAGGAGATGGGAACTTTGGTATCTCAAATTGGCAAGTATCCTCAAGTTTTTGTAATAGATAACACTGTTGATCGTATGCATGATTCATTTTGTAAGATATTCATTTATCTTAGATATTCATTCCATTCTGCTTGAACACGTCGTTGTATACGTGTGACTGATTTAAATTCCGTTAAGCAAAGTACGCATTGCACCTTTTATTGTGGCGTCCATATTTTTACTAAGGAAGTCAATGTAAAAAGTTTATCGTCTGCGATTGACGCATAATGCGCAAACGTGCGGCCGATCGGACTGGACCCAAAAATCTCGGAGGGTCTTCCAATCCACGGATGAACAATTCTGATACGTAGTTCCGTAATAATAATCCCTTCCTTTTGGATACTTTAAGCCCTGTATAATTGTATACAATTGTATTGTATATTTGTTAGGTATTACGTGATGCTGTATTCTTAAGGTATCCGACTACGTTCAGAATCATGATTTTGTAAAAGCGTATAAATGGACAATATTTATGATATTTAGTGTCACTTAGATTAGAAAATGTATATAAAATGGTTTTAAGAATAGTATTACAATAAAAAATTATTTAATTACAATATTTTGACAAAAAATGAACATAGAATGACCCATTTTCTAAATATTCTCCTTTTGTGAAAAATGCGTCTATTATAATAATATTTTGCCTGTATATAGTTCAGACCTCTGTACAGAGGCTCAACTAGGAATTTTCGAAATATATAACTTAGAAGTAGGTTTATCCATGTTTTACGACAACAGGGGAAGAAATTTAAAAAAAAAAAAAAAACGCTGATAATTATTTCAATTGGCTGTAACTCTTAAAATAATGTGAATTTTTCAAAAATCATAGTTGAGCCTCTGTACAGACGTTTGAGATATATACAGGCAAAATATTATTATAATAGAAGCATTTTTCACAGAAGGAGAACATTTTGAATAAAGGTTATTCTAAGTTAATTTTTTGCCGAAATATTGTATTTAAATATTTTTTTTTTGTCAAGATGTCCATCAAACAATTTTATACATGTATTCTTATATATGTGACACTAAATATTATGAAAAGTATCCATTTATGCGCTTTTTTAAAATCACGGTTCCGAACGTAGTCGGATACTTTAACCATATTTTAAATTTTTTGTTGAAAATATAACCTTTTCAAACTTAAACTATTAACAAAAACGATAAATTGCAAAATATATATTAAATTTAAAAAGATATCTCCATTCGATTCTCCATCCCAGCACTACTTTGAATACATTCTTTAATACTCGAATGACTTCTACGCTAAAACCTTTACCAATCTAAATATTTCGCTCTATACATTACGATCATTTTTCCTCTATAATGTCTTTCTCATTTCGCATATGAAATTAATTTAATAGGCTTTTTTCTTACTGAAAAAGTTGGCATTCCAGTCATGGAAATAGAGAAGTATTTATAACAACCATAAGAATACGGAACATATTTTAATGAATTAGTCCCAATTTAATATTATTTTTAACTAATATTCTCCAAACAATAGCCACTTACTCCTAAACAAAGCTCATATCATGCTCATCTATAATATTTTCTATCTTAGCCTCTTTCAAAAATAGTATATTTCACCTACGAGAGACTTTCAAAATAACATGGCAGCATTGGGTCATGCCCTTTATTTATTGATTGATTGATTGAATATTAACATCGCACTGTTCAGCAACACGAGGGCTTTTGGCGACGGACCGCGTAATTTTGAACCATGGTCAAGTGACGTGGAAGACACCTGAGCTGGCACCCCCTCTCCTAACTACCACACCACACCAACGGGAGGACGTTTCAGCTCTCGACAGATTTAACGTGCATCGCTGCCCTAGACGGCGGGTCTTTAGTGGTACTGGGCTCGAACTGTCATGCCCTTTAATCCATTGCAAATTTATAGTCCCACCAGTGACTTGCGTGGAAGCTGAAGCTGGAGGACGAAGCTGTTCGTCGCGCCGCCTGCGTGGGGTTGTCCTGGTTCTCCCCACATGTAACACGAATGTGAGTCGACTACCCCATAAGTCCTACCAGGAAGGCACTTGGCGTGCTCTCTACTGATTTTTATTTTACATTTGGAATCCCCTTCTAAATTTCGTGTTTCAGAAACCAGGTAGTTCATTTTTTCACGCATCGCTTCAGAGCGAATCAAAATTCAGAGTTTCTATGAAAAGATATCACATTTAAGAATCGTTGAAGGAGTCGAGTCCCCTTGTTGTGGATACGTTGATCCACGTCCCCCCTCATCAACGCACGACACATTTTCCTTTTAAACCCGATTCTGAGAGACAGACAGAAAGACCGAGTAGGGTATATTAGTGAAGAGGAGTCGGATGACTCACGATTCCGACTCTTCGGGGCTGTCCCGTATCCAACAGGTTGACAGAGAACAAGTAGACAGCCCTCAGGGAATGACGGTAGCCCTCAGGGGGTGGTGACAGAGAAGCAGGCTACTTTATTAAGGCATCCTTCATCAAGTCAGTTTCGACTATGCACAACAACATCAAAAGTGATGGAAATCATATTTTTGAAATTGTGATGAATGCGAAACTTTTGATTTCTGGATTAGTATTTCTGTTTATATATAAATAAAATTAATAACGAGATGTTTTGAAACAAAAGAGCAGTTATTATTTCTGTACCCCTATGAATCTCTACTCTGTAACACATCATTAGAAAAGTGAAACTAAAGAGACTAGGAGGCCGGGAAGAAACTTATATATTTTATGACTTTAATAAACATCAAAATGCCTACAGAATTTTTTGAAAAGGCAGCGTCCTAACATTTTTAAAATATGATTAGATTTTCCGCTTAAAATATTACTTGTCATTTGATAGAAAAAAAACTCATAAATATCACTTATGTAATTTACATACTTCCTCATAGTTTAAAAAAAATCGTTATGTTCTTCAAAATTTTGAATACTTGCATTCACAGGCAAACTTTCAGAATTATTTCTTATTTAAGACTGAAATCTAGTTATCAAATGAATGCATTTTGTAATTTAGATGAGTTATGCCTATTTGAATTACATATGCTTTATAGGTGTTTTCTGTAATGTTTGGAATTGAAGCGTTTACCATCTGCAGTTCGGATAAGATAGAAAAGGCTTCTTGACAAATTTGATATATTGTGCGTTAATCTGGAATTAGAGCTATTCAGCAGACAAATTTTTTTGTAATGAATCCAGTTAAATAATGAAGCAAGCATCTGAAGAGCTGCCTCAATTTTTGATTTCTTTATCAAGCAACAGGGACTTTTAAATTGACCAAAGAGTTCTGTCTTAATTTTCATATTTTAACCTTACTTTCTATATTCTTCTCCCACGAAGTTTCCTTCAAGCCAAGATTTCTTTGTTTTGTATCAAAGAATCATTTTATTCTTAGGAAACATTAAAAAAATTAATCTCAACGAATACCATTTTCATTTTAAAAAGACATGGCGCTATCCAATATTTTTTTTTATTTTTAATGACAGATTATGCAAAGTTATTAACAGAGTTCATCAATCTTTCCAGTACATTCACCGAAAGCTGGTATCTCTTTTTTTTTTTTTTTTAGTGCCATATAGGAGGATACCAATCACCGCAAATAATTTTGACGCTCAGCTTCCAGTTGCATTAGCGTTAGATGTGCAATTTAGTAAACGAATTTCAAGTAACTTCATAGATAGGTGACAGTTGATCCACACACACTATGTAAAAGCATATTTGAAACATCCCATCATACCGAAGTCAGGAATTCGAGAATCACTGAAAATTAAAGAAACCGAATTTTAAAATATTTCGTACCCGATTCCTTCTACAGCAGGGGTGGGCATTAAGTCGACTGGTGGACATTTTGGGGGATCTCCTGAAGATGAGCAGTAGGTAATTATACACCGAAATATTCAAAATTTGTTGACAGTATGCAGAATTCTGCTGACTATAACTACAAGAACCGGTTTAGAAGAAAATGTTTCATATTTAATGTATTTTGAAGTGTTTGATAATAAATGCATCATTTGATATTATTACGTATATTTGTGATGTATTATTATGTTTGTATCGAGCTTTGTTTTAAACGCGGTCTTAAAAGTGTAAGATTTTATTTATTGTTGTTATGCATGTAAGTACGTATTATTAAATAAAAGATATTGAAGACCTTTTTCTTAGCTCACCACACCTACGCGATTGGATGGATTATAACATCTTGAAAAAATTAGAAATAGTCAGTACCCTGGAAAAGTATGCACTTCCTCTTCTAGAACAATTGCCTATTATTTAATGAGATAATATAACGCATCTGTTTTGTGTACCCTTCATATTCACAGTCGAAAATAAAATTTGAATATATTAAGTTTTAAAATCAAACAAAATTTCTCAGGGACTTCTAATTTATGTAGACCCGGCAAAATCCTTTTTTCACAGAAATTGACAAATAAATATAAAAGGAAAATTATTTCAGATTTTTATTCTTTCTTTTTAAAGTTTTTATTCGTATATTATTCCAAGGATTTGTAACTCACATTTCGAGAAACATTCAATTGATAAGTAATCCCGCTGAAGTGTGATTGTCAGATAACCATTTCCTAATTGGCAATAGATGTTTAGTGTCAAAGAATATTCTGTGGGAGGATTTGTCGGACATTAAATGTGTTGGTGTTCGAAAAATTCACGTTGCTGTGTTTGGATGGTGAACTGGATTAAATTAAAGGATTAGATTAAAGTGTTCTTAAGGTAGGGAAAATACGGAGTGTGAAATTGAAGGTTATTTCAACAGGTTGTCATTCAAATGAAATAATTTGCAGTTTTATTTTATGTGCTTTAAATTAGTCATTAAATTTTTTTAAAAAAAATGTCTTTTTTAATAAACAGTATTCTTATTATAAAGCTTTTGTGAATATCTTAATATATTTGAGTTACAACAAATGCCAATTAAAAGTTAAGGATCTTCTCTTAATGTTAGACTTTGAACGATTTCGTTTTCCCCACATAAAAAAAACCCCGATGGTTAAGATTTTGGCCACAGAAATTTTCCTTTCTTGGAACAGAAACCACCGTGTAAGGACTCCCTCCTCGGGTGCCCTTCTCCTAGATTATCAGCGTGAGCTAGAGGTGTAGGAATAAATGAAGAACTAGAAGCTGCCATGATCTTAATATTACTTTATTAAGATCTTCTTATACCAATAACAGATTAGATAATGAGAGAATCTACGGTGGCTTAACACACAATATATATAATACCGAAATAACATAACCCGGACCACTATCAATAACTAACTCGCCTAAGCTTAATTCCAATGCGATCACAGATCCAAATATTTAAATAGTCACTCCTACCTTTACTGTCCAACGAAGTATTAGTCTATCTGATGATCCTAGTTGCAGTTGCGGTTCACTGGCGTGCAATGGTATGCACCTTGACTAAGGGCTTTATGTATCGGATCTCTTGACTGTTATCTAACTTCGCGAAATACTTTTCACACTTGCCACACGCACTAACATAACATTCCCCAAATGCCACCCCTCTTACTCTAAACTTCTGTTATTTAAAAGCTCACTAATTTGCATCTTTCCTTCTCGCTTTACTTCTTGGGTTGGTTGGAAAAGAGTTGCCAATCATTCTATCCCCAAAGAACCCAAAAGGATATGTTAATGAAAAAACGCATGAGCCCGTCACAATCCCCTCCAAGAAGCAAAACGTGATTTATTCGAGGGTCTTAATGGCCCTTAAGAAATTACGTGCATAAATTTTATTTATCTGAACTTCTAACTTTCAATATTCTCTTTAAATTTTAACTTCGAATAGCCACTTTAGCCATTAATTTCCAATATTCAACTTAAACTTTAATTTCCCCTATTCATCCTAACTTTAATTTTTAATATTCCTCTCTAATTTGAACTCCCGAGATCCATAATAATTTTACTCAGATAACTTGACCAACATTATCAGTTATGTATTTTAATCACGGTAGATTATCTTTAACAAATAAATTGGTGTGCCCTATTCAGGCAACGGGCCCGGGGAAAAGCCATATACGTTTTAGCTGGAAAAACCAGGGCCACACACCCCTTAACTAACTTAATTCTACTTAATGCTACTTAAATACTATTACAATCTTCTTCTGTACAACATGTTATTTTCATCATGTCGGCTTTACAATGTTGTCTAACAAAAAATCTGCTTCTTTTCAACAATTCAGGGTCAGCCGCCCTGAAATAAAAACTCTTTAAGTCACGTGGGATAACAAATTTTCACATAATACCATTACATTATACAATTTCATACTTTATATACTATCTTTAAATTACAACTAATTTTCATATATACACCTCATCTATTTTTTTTTTAATAAACTTCCCCTCTAATCCCACAGTGCTGTTAGTGTTATTGTTAATAATCTGTCTACGCCGCGTTCCTCCAAACCAAATGTATACTAATATTAATCAACATAACAATATATATACAGGGTGTCCAGCCTTAAAGTGACCCAATAGCTAATTCCCGAACCGTTCGGTTTAGACATGCACTTCCAATTTGAAAAATGTTTTAAAAAGGTAAAGAATATTTTTACGTGCTTTTTAAACCAAAAACCCCATTTACAAAAAAATTACAAAAATTAAATTTTTATGTATTATTTTATTTAGAAAAAGATGCAGTACACAAAAACAAAGTAAACACAAAAAGCTTCATTTTATTACGATAAAAACTGACCGAGTTATGCGTACATAAGGGAAGCATATGCTCAGAAAAGGGGGTCGTATACAAATTGAGAGTTTAGAGCAGTGCTTCTCAAACTTTCAGTACTGGCACCCCCCTTTTCAATCACAATTTTTATCGCGCCCTCCCCCTTATACATTAATAATGTACTGAATGCAATAATAATGCACTTTGACGCTAAAGCTACAATCTTTTTTATAATCTTTAACCGTACAAATTAATAAAATAAGTATTAAATTTTGTATATGTTACTTTTAAGCAAAAAGAAAAAAAATGCAATAGGATAATTATTATGCTATTTCTCCTTTCTCTAATTTTTAAATCGGAACATATTGCAAAATGCGGTGGCTGCTTAGAAGACAAAATATAGATATCAGCTAAATATAGAAAAAGAACTCAGAGGGTCAGTTTCTAATCATAAGTATTCCTTTGAAAAACTTTGTTCTGCAAGACAACCCCATAGAAGTCGCTAATACTTATTAAACAAACTTGCTCTTAATTTAGTATTAATTAATTAGTTATATAATACTCTGTGCAGCACACTGATACATTAAAAGTATACCGGCTGAAGTACCCACTCTTTGCACGAGTTCATTTATAAGAAAATAAAACATTATTGATATAATCGCTGAATTGTAAGGAAAGTAAAGCCAAGTGCGCCACAATGTTTACAAAAATGTAAAATGATTTTTTTAAATGATTGCTCAAATTATAATTAGTTTTAAGGAACTGTAATTTTTTAAGCCTCACAGAATTAGCATTTGGAATTGATGTTGAATAATGAACAATAACATAAAATTCCGATGAAGAATAATTGTATTATTTTTAATATTTAAAGCGAAAAGACTTCAACATGTTTTAACCCTGGAGCAGGCGCTCACTCGATACTAATGGTCGAGCGGAGTTATTGAGTCACCCCAAATCCTTTTTTTATAATTAATTTATAGTACACAATAAAAATCGTAATTCCAGTGAATAATTTAATTAAGAGAAAATATACTTACCTACTTTCAAAGACTTTTCAATTTTTCTTTGTTAATTTTAGGTAAAAATCCAAGAAAACTGAATTAAAATGTTTCAAATGTGCGTGACCGTAAAAAAAGACACAAATCACAGACACTTTTAACTAACATTACAGGAATGTTATTTGCAGGCAAAACTGTCATATTTTGTTCAAGTTATTGTAATTTTACAGTCCTTTGATGTTCGACAAATAGCATATTGAACTTTTGCTTGCTTGTGTGTTTTTGACAAAGCAAAGCGTGTCGTCTGATATTTATGACCATACTTCAGTTGATGGAGTTCTTTTGGTAGCATTTGAAAATTTTTCTTTCGTTTCATGTTCATCGCTTTTCTCAAATTTACTTTAATATGCATTATTTCAGCAGGTTTATTCCTTTTTTTATGTTTTAACATCTTTCAATAGAGATCAAAAATGCCCCTTTCTTTTTTTATTTATATATTCTGATCATTTACCAAACATTTACCTGCTCATTTACCAAACTACAATAAGTCGTACAATAAGGCAATCAAAGTCACTAAGTTATTTATAGGAGGGGGATGTAGCATGAACACAAAAAATATTTGGAAAAAAAGTGATCGCACCGGGAACTCAGTCAAAACAAGTACCTTAAGATTGTAAAAAAACGTTTGTCACTCCCAAAAAAGAGGGAGATATATGACAAATATATTTTAGTTCACGTTAAGACTGTCAGACAGGAGGATAGTGTCAGGGCCATTGGTAACAATTAAACAGTTTTGCCAGAATTACCGATTTCGTGCACTCTGTGCTCTGCGTGACCGCTCCCGGATTAAAAGTATATTTAATACGATATGGATGTTCTGAAAACGTTTTTCATTATGCTTTATACGTTTGGGAATACTCATAAAAATAAATCTTGGCCATGTAATCCTTCAAAGTGCTCTCTGTGCTTTTCCAAAAATCATAAAAATATTTTACAAGGAAAAAAGCGCAGCAGAAATAGTTTATTTACAACTTCCCTAAATGAAAAAACAAATACATAAGAGCAGGGACGTAACTAACCGAACAATTAAGTTCGAAGGTCAAACCGCAGGAAATAAATTCTGCTGCCTACAGCTAATGTACAATATTTCAATAATATAACACAGTGATGAATTTTTTTATCTTCCTAAAATTTTTTTGATTATGGGTCTGGGTTTTGTTTTTTCTCTGAAAGAGTAGTATTTTAAATTTGAAAAGAAAACATAATAAAAAAAATCTCTCATCATGGGATTACAGCAAATCAAATCAAATATTTTTTATTTGGTTATAGTATCTCAAATATAGCTAATGAGGTTTTGAAGTAGAGGCTTTTATTTTTTATGACGTAATATCGCAGATGATATATATAAATTATATCAGTGCAAATATGTATTTTTTTATTATGTCAGAAAGTATTTTGTTTTACTTCATTCCAGTAAATATTTTTTTTAATCTTTTATTTTCGATATGCTCGTGTCCCCCTCGTAGGTTTATCGCGCCCCCTGGGGGGGGCACGCCCCACAGTTTGAGAAACACTGGTTTAGAGAACAGTAATTCACTATCTACAGAAAGATCAAAAGAAAAACATCATAGTAATATTAAAACATCGTAGTAAACATCATAGTTTGATAATTTGTACTGCTATATGGCAAACAATAAAAAAGTTAAATTAAAGAAAAAGAACTTGCACCGAAAAGATTTAAACAGCTTGTTTAAACAAATAGCAGCAAAAGAATACATGATTTTCCGTTTAAATTATAGCATAATGTGGAATGATGTTCCAATCATGTGAATCAGGGGCTTTATTATATCAGAATGACCAAATTAAAATAATGTTCAAAATGATTGCCTTCCGCAGAAATGCAGTACCAAACCCACGTCAGAAACTAAGCTTGTGGCTTCTGCAACCTCTTGAACTCCGTTGCCGATTATTCGAGTGTCAAATGTCTGCGCCAAAAATGTACATTCTTGCTCAGATTTGAGTGCGGGGGCACCATCATGCTGGTACCACATGCGTGACAAATCCCGTGAGGAAACTTCATCTTCTAAAAAATCGGCTAACGGTCCAGATAAAATTTTCGTGTATGATTCTGATGTTAAAGGTCCATCGAAATATATTGGGCCAATCAAGGTGTTCTTCCATATTCCGCACCACACATTCACCGACCAACGCACTTGGTGGCGATTCGGTAGTATTAGATGTGGGTTTTGGAGGGACTAATAATGCCTATTCTGTGTATTAATAGTGCCTTGGCATTCATCAGAAGAACTGGCATTCATCCGCGAATACAAAACTTCATTCAAAAAATCTGGATTTTCATCCAGTGTATTTAATACGAAATTGCAAAAATCAAAACGACGCTCCTGGTCTCCGGGCATTAGTTCCTGCTCCAAGACTGGACGATAAGGATCTGCACCGTACGTATGTAACATGTTCCACACCTTCGGTTTTGAGTAGGAACAAACCTTGCTAATATCCCGGACACTACTTTCAGGATGAGCTAGGGCATATCGTGGAACATCCTCAGCTGGTATCAGCTGAAGGTGTGGCACGAGATAAGGGAATACGTCTATGACAACTCCCAGTTTTATACAAGCGTTGAACAGCACTGGCAATTGTACAATAAGATGGATGTCTTCGACTGGGAAATTTGTGATACCGTCCCCTATGGTGACCGTATCTTTGATTGTCAGCGTGAGCTAGAGATGTAGGGTTTGCAAAAGGAATAGACATTTTAAATTCTTAATATGACTTTATTAAGAATAGAACTTAAATGTCTAACACAATTTAGATAATTTTAAATGAGTGAGAATCTATAATGAACAACACACACAATGATAGTTAAACCGAATCGCGTAACTTAGACCACTTTCTCTAAATAATTATTTAATCCGCCTACTCTCACTTCTAATAATATTGCAATCTTAATATCAAATAATCAGTCCTACCTTAATCCAAACTTTGATTCGATCTTTTTATGGAAACGTCTGGGCGCGTGTGCAATGGTATGCACCTTGTATTAATGGTTTATTTTTTCAGGTAACTTCACGATAGGCTGTCAAGTCCCTCTAGTCTCTTTTACACATAACATTCCCCAAATTGCCATCTCGCTTACTGAAACTTCTGTTCTTTTAAAAGCTATCTTATTTGCATTTCTTGTTCACATTTCGCTTCTTGGGTTTTAGTTGGAAAAGAGTTGAAATTAATCTTGGACACCAAAGAACCCAGAGGTTATGTTAAAGAAAAGACGTGTGAGCCCGTCACAAATTTAATGGCATAATGTCTTGACGCCTCTCTCTTATTTCAATTACACTGACCATACAACAGTACCATTTCGCAGTATTCTTCATTTGTATACATCTCGTTTTCCCGTACTAGAATTCGTAATATTAGAATACGACTGTATGCAATTGCAAACGACTACACAACAGATTTTTAATGTTCGCCATGATCAGTACCGCAGCAAATCAGTCTGAAGCCCCAGCAAATAAACCTATTTTTCTGGAACTGCTATTGAAATGTTTTCTTACTCCAAAATATTTTATTTTGTCTATGTTTTACATGTACACATAATAAATTTTATTTCTTAAGTATTCAATTATTGTAATACTATTTTTTTTTAAAATTTCAAAACGATTTACATAAGAGTGACGTGCAAAAGCGAAAGTTTCCTATAAAAGTTCCAATTAATTTCACTTTGGCGATGGCCCCTTACTAGCTTCTTGAAAATGGCGTAGCAAATGCATGAAATGTATGATTTTCAAAGTTCCATAACTTGGCCAGTTTTTGTCATAATAAAATAAAACTTTTTGTGTTTACTTTGTTTTTGTGTACTGCATCTTTTCATAAATATAAGTGATAGAACCTGGGGACCGTATAAAAATTTAATTTTTGTAATTTTTTTCTAAATGGGTTTTTTGGTTCGAAAAGCATGTAAAAACATTCTTTAAAATATTTTTGAAATTGGAAGTGCATGTCTAAACTTAACGGTTCGGGAATTAGCTATTGGGTGACTTTAAGGCTGGATACCCTGTATATACATTATACAATTGCAAACATTTTTTTCAAAAAACCATTAAAACAAACAACCAAAGGAATTGTCACATCTGAGCGAAGTCATACATAGAAGTAAACAAATGCATATTTGCAAATGTTTTCTCCCGAATTTTGAAAAAAAAATTTACAAGTCAAAAGCTCATTTTTCATTTTCTAGAAAAATGCACTCATTGTAGAGTCAACTTTTGCTTGACTAATAAAATTTTAAACAACCCAGCATGACTTGCTTCTTTGCAATAATTCTTCCGACCGCTTGTTGGAAAGAACATAAAAATGAAACGATACACACACAACCTGATTTTTATGACTTGTAGTTGACGTCTCCTACTAGGACCTCCAGAAAGATGGATCTGTTGCTGTTCCCTCCTCCTTTCCTCTCCTGGCAATGCTGTTGTTGACCACTTCTGCTTCTGGTATTCCTGCTGCTTGACCTTGCTTGCTCTTCGATGTACTGATGTTCTCGGCTTCTTCTGGCTCGAAATAGTCCTCCTTGTTGTGCCCTCTTCTCATTGGTTGGTCGGAACTTCACCTTTGCACCTTTTCTTGGTCGCAAGTTGTAGCTGCTGCTACTTGGCATTACTGTTTCCTGACAATGTTCTTTTATCAACTCTATGTCCTAAGCCCTTTCTAATCTACCTCTCTGGTAATCCAGACCCAGAGTTTAAGGATCGCTTATATGCGAGAGTTTCCTTCCTACCCATTTTAACCTTTCTCTTTGGTTCTGACCAAGAACCAGGTGGTGGTCTGACAAGTGGTTCGCGCTTATCGGCCGTACTTGTGTGCCTCTCACCCTGATCTTTCTTAAAACTTATCCCTTTTTACTCTAACTCATGCTTTACACCTGACCCTTTCATCTTACCATACTGCGACTCATTTGATCTCCGTTGCACGCTTTCAACATTAATTGATTTATAGCGTGAACTATTGCTATCCGAACTACCGGTTCTTATCTCCATCTCGTCACTTATCCTATGATGATATATTCTAACTTGATCGACATTGACCGTAGTTAAAATTTAATACTAAATTATTGTGTTTTACCTCTAACACTCTATAAGGGCCTTCAAATTTTGGTTTAAATTTAGCTACCACTTTATTTGTTGCTGAACTTAAAGGATGCGTTTTTATCAAGACCCAGTCATTCACCTTAATTTGCACGTCGCGCTTGCGTCTATCATAATATTTCGCCCACTTTTCATGCTTAGCCTTTGTGTTTCATCTAGCTTCATCAAACAATCTGTCAATATCCCTTACTGCAAATTCAGTTTCGTCCGATACCACCACTAATTTCTGAAATGGGATAATCAATTTTCAACCTAAAAATAATTCTGCAGGGATTTTTCCCGCCGTTTCAATCACTGCCGTACGAATAGCATAAGCGAACTCACGTAAGAACTGGTCCCATGTATCGTGTTGATCATTCACATAATTTGCAATCATTTGCACAAGATCGCGATTCACGCGTTCAGTTCTATTTGCCTGAGGTCTATATACAACAGTCTTCACATGCCTTATGCCTAATCTATCACTTAAATGTTCAAAAATATCGGATATACATTGGGGACCGTTATCACTTATTAATTTTATTGGAGCTCCAAAACGCAATATATAATTATCAAAAAAATTATCCGCTATTACTCCAGCCGAGACCTTTTTAAGGGGTATGATTTCAGCCCACTTGCTGAAATGATCCGTAATTACTAAAACATATCGGTTACTTCTCACTCGCGACGCAGGGCACGGGCCTAACAAATCTAACGTTATTAGGATAATTTGAGATTATCGGAATTAAGCGACCAGCTGGTAACGCGCTTTTATAATTATTAACCTGGCACATGTGGCATGTAGAGACATATTGTTCAATAAATTTTCTCTTATACGGGAAATAACAAACGTCCCTTATTTTATGGTAAGTCTTAAAGCGTCCAGCTATGGGCTTGTGGTGAAATTCTCTCATTATTTCATTTCTTAAAGGCTTTGGAATGTATACTCGCATTTCACCAAGCGACGTTGCGTATTTCACATAAAACAACAAGCTCCACTAAACTAAAATCGCCTGACCAATTCTCACATATTGTCGCATTAACCGAGCTTTCTTCTGGGTTTTGCAGATATCTGTAGATATGACCTAATTCCGGGTTCTTTCTTTGCTCTTCGATTAACTGTTCACGCGACGAAAGTACCAAATCCCTGATTATTGTACAATTAACTTTTTCTCCTATTATACTTGCAACCGGATTTTTATCTGAAACATTAGCCACAACATTTAACTTCGTTTCTGACACATCAACGCGCAAATTCCATTCATCTACCTTAATATCTTCAACCTGCGAATCTTGAATCGCCAACGCTTTTCGATCAAAATCTAAAATAATCTTCGATCCACTTATGAAATCCACCCCTCTTACTCTAAACTTCTGTTATTTAAAAGCTTCCTAATTTGCATTTTTCCTTCACGCTTTACTTCTTGGGTTGGTTGCCAATCATTCTGGCCCCAAAAGGATATGTTAATGAAAAACCGCGTGAGCCCGTCACAACCGTAATATGTATTAAAGAAGAAACTGTGGTTGAAAGAAGTATAAAGAAGTTTAAATATCTCGTAAGCATGCAAGGCAAGTGTTCCGAAATACAATGTGTTTCTGTGCCTGAAAGTCAAAAAAGTTCTTGAAAATATACTGTATTACGATATTGTAAAAAACAACTATTTAATTAACTTAATTGTCATTTAGTAATATTATAAATCAGTTTATTTAAGTTTATATTTTTTTTTATAGAAAATGAATAAACAATCATTAAAATTAGAAATTCTAAGAGCAATTATTTCTTGAGTATATATATTTACCTTATTACTACAATAATTATTGGTATTATATAGAAATTAGCAAACGGAAACATTTATTTAAATTTGAAAGCAAAAAAAAAGTCATTATAAAAAATAAATTTTTTTAGCGTAGGGTGGCTTTTCTAAAGTGTTAATTCAATACGAATTATGGTAAGAAGCATATTTTTTAAGAACTATTTTAAATTATGGGAGAAGTGGCGGAAAAAATACGTGGTCTCTCTGCAACAACTATAGTTGTTAGATTAAATGATACATTTACTTTGGAAGCTTGGAATTCAGTGTAAAAAATTTAATAAAATCGTGTTGTATTATTTTTGCTTATCAAGGAGATTCTAGAAATTAAGTATTTCTGGTATATTCTCTTCATATATATACAAACTTCACCTTACTAATTTCAATTTAATCAATTAAAATTGATACATTTTATATATTTTTTCCTAAACGTGTGACGGATCTATACGCGACCTTCTAACTAATCCTCTTGGGATATCTTTGAGCTATAAATTCACAACCATCCCTTCGTAAGAAGAGAATCGTGACATGCAAATTAACTTACTATAAATAGGTGAGGTTTTCTAGCTTTAAAAAAAAGGAGCGAAGATATACTCTTGATAGGTGAGATTGATATTAAAGGTATAATAATTGAAATGTAGAGTTTTGATTGAAGGAAACCTTAAAGTGACAATTGTTCACTAAGATTGAATTAAGATTAGTTTAAATCAGATATAAAAAGTGAGATCCTTAATTAAAAGAAGGATCCAGTTTGTGAGGCGACTAATCGCTTACGTGTTACTGTCGTTGTTCCCCTTTTATTGAGACATTCTCTTAAGATGATTAGTTGAAATCCTGTCTGTTCTTAGTGTTGAAATAAATAAATTAGATTCTTCCCTTCCCCCCACACATCAAGGCGTTCGCGAGAGAGGCCTCTTACAAACGTCTTATTTTTGACTCGTTTAAGTTTTTAAGGGTACAAGTCTTCTAAAAGATCATACTAAGGAACTGTTGTTAAAATGTATTAAATGATTAATTAAAATTTAGTTTTATGTTACATTTATTTCTGTGGAAAATTATTTCTTGTTGAAGTACTATATAGATCTCAATGAATAGTTAGAATAGTTCAATTATAGTTAGGTAATATCTAGGCCTGGAAAGATTTAATATTTTGATGACTCCGCTACTTATTTAAAGAAGCAATAAGCAGAAGTAAGATTATTTAAAAGATTTATTCGACATTTTTTTTTAATTTTGCCTAAAATGGGCGGAATAAAAATTAAAATGCTAAAAAAGGGGCAATTTACATGAAATGTATGGTGCATGCTCATGAAATATAAAAAGAATAATTAAATTTTCAATTTCGAATAAATTTTTCTAGGTATTGTGTTGGATAAAATCAACATTCAGATAAAACAAAATCTTTGCATCCAATTCAATTGTTTTATTTCTTTAATAATTAAAGAAACCTTTGTTACGTAAGGGAATATTCTAATAGATTGTACGAAAGGAATTACATTTTCAACAAACACATTTCACTTCAAAAGCAGCTTTAAGGCGTCCAAACTCAAGCGTTCCTGATATATGAACTTAATAGCAATTTAACATCAATCATTCCTTGTAAGTTTACTTTTTTCTGTTTTAATACTCTCTTAAATCAAAGCGGCTACAAGAAATTATAACAAACTCTTAGTAATAATTTTTTATATGAATAAATATGATTATATATAACTTAAACTAGAGTTGTAGGGAATTATTCAAATATTTAAAAAAAAATTCGGTAAAATTTCATAATACTCAAAAAATGATTTAATTAGACAGCTATACATATAATTATTGTATCTTTTTCTTGCCTTGTTGATTTAAAAAATGAAGTGTACTTTATCTAACTAAAATACCTTAGAAAGATTTACTTCTGTGATTATTTTAAAGGTTATAAAGTAGTTTTGTTCCTCCTTATATCTATATAGAATCAGGTTTAAGGTATCCGACTACGTTCGGAACCGTGATTTTAAAAAAGCGCATAAATGGTTACTTTTCCTGATATTTAGTGTCACTTCGAATAGACTACATGTATAAAATTGTTTTAAAGACATCTTGACACATTTTTTTTATTTAAATACAATATTTCGGCAAAAAATTAACTTAGAATAATCTTTTTTCAAAATGTTCTCCTTTTGTGAAAAATGTTTCTATTATAATAATATTTTGCCTCAGACCTCTTTACAGAGGCTCAACTATGATTTTTGAAAAATTCACATTATTTTCAGAGTTACAACCAATTAAAATAATGATCGGCATTTTTTTCTTAAAATTGTCGTAAAATATGGATAAACCCACTTCTAAGTTACATATTTCAAAAATTCTAGTTGAGCCTTTGTAAAGAGGTCTGAGTTATATACAGGCAAAATATTATTATAATAGAAGCATTTTTCACAAAAGGAGAACATTTTGAAAAAATGTTATTCTAAGTTAATTTTTTGCCAAAATATTGTATTTAAATATTTTTTTTGTCAAAATGTCCTCAAAACAATTGTATACATGTATTCTAATCTAAGTGACACTAAATATCATGAAAATTATCCATTTATGCGCTTTTGCAAAATCACGGTTCCAAACGTAGTCGGATGCCTTTTTTTTTTTATTGAAAACAATTATAAAATCCCCGTGCACCACAAAGTATCACACGGAGCTTACAGAAGTAAGTAATAAACACACATTCAGGGGAAACAAAAAATAAAAAAAAAATATTGAGGTTAAGAAGAAATACAAATATTTACAACAAATTCACAGAAATTTTTGAAAGCATTTCTGGTAGAAAGGAGTTAATAAGAGTAAAAACTCAACCTAACCTTAAATAACCTTTTTTTATGAAATTTTTCAACAAATCATAAATGTAAAATTTGAAATAGAAATATGAACTTCTTACACCTCTGCACATGTCTGTTTTTTAAAACTATTTTTTAAAAAATAAATAAAATTAAAAGTGGATACTTAAAAATTTAAATTTTGATACACATTCATGATTAGAAATATTATAATCAATTGCACCATAAATGTTTTAAATGCATTGAATGTTTTTTGTAAAAACTAAGCCTTTAGTATTTAAAATTCTCTAGAAATCACGCATAATTCTTTTGATTTCTTTATTTTTATACTCCATTACCACAAAATCTACACTCTAAAATACTCTGATATTATTTTTAAACCTTTAATTTACAAATATTTGTGTAAGTGTTACTAATATGCATATGTTGTTATTATGAATCAAAATGCAAGGAAATAATACAGCATTGGAATAAAAGAACCACAATAAATGCATCAAAAGCAAATGGAAGAAAAAGTAACATTTCATGAGAATAATTTATTTGTGGATAATATGGTATTAGTGACTATCCTTTACATTAAGCAACATGTTTCTATAATTTATTTTGCATCTTAATAATTTATTATGAAAAATATGAAATACATACAACCAGGTATTAGCAAATAAATGATAAACTCAAAAGGAAAAATTGGGAAAATGTAGGAATAAGCACGTTAACATTTTATTTTTTGTGGCAGAATAAGGGTCGGTAGCCTTGTAGCCGTGGTGTGTCTAAACAATTTATCAATATAATACATGATACCGCACTGTAGTGAAAAAAATGTATGACAGCGAGACATGGCAAACCTGTTCTCTTAAAATTATCCTATTTAACTCCCAAAGTCGATAAACTGCGTATATTAATTTTAACTTCATCGTGAAGTTAACAAAGTTAAAAAATATTGTTTTACTGATTGGGCCTTAATTCAAAAGTTAATAAAAGATTATTTTGAATGATTAAATCTTTCGATTCAAACGTTGTTGTAGAGTGTTTAAGACAGCAAAGTGTGATTTTCTTCAGTTATTTTAAATCTTTCCATTGCCGTTTCGGCTGGACCCCGAAATAGTGTGTGTGTGAAGTGAGCTTGAGACATAGCCAT
>BMAV01025214.1:70429-83194 GCA_019973955.1 Trichonephila inaurata madagascariensis | reverse complement strand
GTCTATTATAATATTTTTCCCATCTTTCATGTTTAGTTTTTGTTTTTCGTCTAGCTTCATCAAACAATTTTTCAATATTTCTTACTGCAAATTCAGTTCCGTCCGAAACCATTACTAATTTTTGAAATGGGGTAATCAACTTTCTACCCAAAAATAATTCCGCAGGGGTTTTTCCCGTTGTTTCATTCACTGCTGTACGAATAGCGTAAGCAAACTCACGTAAGAATTGGTCCCAAGTATCGTGTTGATCATTTACATAATTTGCAATCATTTGCACCAGATCGCGATTCACGCGTTCGGTTCTATTTGCCTGAGGTCTATATGCAACAGTCTTCACATGCCTTATGCCTAATCTTTCACTTAAATGTTCAAAAATTTCGGATATATATTGGGGACCGTTATCACTTATTAATTTTATTGGAGCTCCAAAACGCGATATAAAATTCTCAAAAAAAATTATCCGCTATTATTCGAGCCGAGGCCTTTTTAAGAGGTATAATTTCAGCCCATTTGCTGAAATGATCGGTAATTACTAAAACATATCGATTACGTCTCACTCTCGATGTAAGATACGGACCTAACAAATCTAACGTAACTATCTCATTTGGATAATTTGATACAATCGGATTTAATCGACCAGCTGGTAACGCGTTTTTATAATTATTAACTTGGCACATACGGCATGTAGAGACATATTGATCATTAATTTTTTTCATATACGGGAAATAACAAACGTCCCGTATTTTATGATAAGTTTTAAATCTGCCGAAATGCCCTGCGATTGGCTTGTCATGAAATTCGCGTAAGATGTCATTTCTTAAAGACTTTGGAATGTATACACACATTTCATCTAACGACGTTGCGTGTTTCGCATAAAACAACAAGCCTTCAATTAGATGGAAGTCGCGGGACCAATTCTCACATATCGTCGCATTAACAGAGTTATCTTCCGGGTTTTCTAAATATCTATAGCTATGACCTAATTCTGAGTCATTCTTTTGCTCTGTTATTAACTGTTCTCGCGACGTAAGTACTAAATCTCTGATTATTGCACAATTAACTTTCTCTCCCATTATACTTTCAACCGGGTTTCTGGATAAAATATCCGCCACCGCATTTTGAGTTCCAGGTCTATGTTCTCATTCTATATTAAATTCTTCTAATTTGAGTGCCCCTCTGATCATCCTGTTTGTCAAATTTTTTCCATGAATGAATCGTGTTAAAGCAGCGTGATCAGTAATAACTTTAATAGGCAGTGATCCTAAATATTTTCTGAATTTATTCAGCACCCACACTACTGCTAAACATTTTCTCTCGGTTACCGTATAATTCCTCTCAGCCTTGCTCAGAGTACGCGAAGCAAATACAACTGGTCTCTGTTCTTGATTTAGAACTGCTCCCAAACCTATTGAAATTGCATCTGTAAATAACTCGAAAGGCTATTTGAAATCCGGCAATTTTAAAACTGGTGCCTTTGTTATGGCCGCCTTGACCGCGTCGAATGCCTTCTGTGCCTCAATGGACCAAAATTTTTTTAAATTTTCGTTTAAGATTATAAGGGGGCTCTCAAAGATCAGCATAATTTTTAATAAATTTCGCGTACCACTGGGACATACCCAAAAACTTGGACACCTCCTTTGAGTTCCATGGGGGTTTCATCTCTAGTATGGCTCGAACCTTTGTCTCATCCGTTTTGATTCCTTCCTTACAAATAATCAATCCTAAATACTTCAATTCACCGCACCCAAATTTACATTTATCCTTATTTAATGTCACACACACACAATCCTGCATCTTGCAATAACGAAAGAACCTCCCTTAAATGCTCAACATGGTGAGTGAACGATGGAGACGAGATTATAACGTCGTCCATATAAACATTCACAAACCTCCCTATCATCGGTTTCAATATGATCTCTATCGCTTTTTGAAAATTGGGAGCAGCCCCTGATAAGCCGAATGGCATACGCCGAAATGCGTGCCACTTTTTACTACGAACGTGGTCTTAACAATATCACTGGGGTTTTCTGCCATTTGAAAGTACCCACTTCTTAGATCAAGAGATGACATTATTGTCGTATAGGGGATATTCGTTATTAAATCCTCTAAGGGAACGGTAAGGGATAGCGTGGGTACTTCGTGACTGAATTAAGTTTCCCAAAGTCAACCTCAAATCTATATGCTTTCGGATTATCCGGTGGTAACCCATTATTTTTTTTACATAACACCACAGTTGAAGCATACGGGGTTTGAATTGGAACAATGGTTCCTTCTTTTAACATTTTTTCTGCATGATAATCGAGTATCGCTTGCTTTTGCCGATCATATCTGTAGGGCCTAAAAACTACTGGTGGACTATCTCCCGTACCAATTTCATGGTATAAAACATGAGTAAGACCTGGTTTGTCTGAGAACAATCCCTTAAATCTACTAAACAAATTTTGTAATTCCTGTTTTTGCTTATCCTCCAACTTTGTCTTAGACAGATCTATTTCTACATTTTCTTCATCAATTGTTTTAACCACCTTCTCTATTAGTGAATCGGGAATCTTTAACGATTTTCGATCAAAGTCTAAAACAATCTTTGATCCACTTATGAAATCTACCCCATGAATACATGGGTATTCCAAATCCGTCAACACATGAAACAACCAAGGTTTTTCAAACTGTCTAATTCGAATATTCAATTCTACAATTCCTATATTTTGACATTTCGCTCCCTGTGTTGTGATCACCTGAGCACGCGATTTTTTTACTTGCTTATAAAAAAATATTTTATATATATTTCCTTAGATATAAATGATTTCTCCGCTCCAGTGTTCCATAACGCTTTCAAAAATGTTTCATTCAATAAAATAAGAACATATGGAAGTTCCGCTGGAGATATACATATCGCAGAAAGTTTAATCGAAATATCCACTGCCGAGTTCTTTTGATTACTTTGAACCTCATTAAATTTCAAAACATTCAATCATCCCCTTTGCATGCTATCGCCTTGACTGAAATTCTCACTCGAACCCCTATTTCTGCGGTCCGCTCTATTAAAATCATCTCATTTCGATCTCCCTTTCTAATTTGGTATCCCTTTCCATTGAATCTGCGGTCATCGTTCTGAAATCTATTCCTACTCTCGAACCACTTATTTCCTTGACGGCCATTCTCATAGTTACCTCTATAATCATTTCTGCCATTAGTTGGTCTACGCCCAATTATTGAATTTCTCCAATTTCTGCGATTATCATCAACGTTAGACATCCTACGCTCATTTTGACTCCATCTTTCCATATTATCACTATTCTGTGAACCCCGCATTGATTTGCAAGAGAATACCTCTCTTAAAATTTAGCTAAGATTTCCAAAAGTTGTACCATGTTTTTTGGATTTCGGACCTCCACATAGTCCTGAACTTGTGGCTTGAGTCTAAAAAAAATTTGATCTACCAAGTTCGCCTGCGACATCGCTAGTTCTAATTTTTGGTGCAATTTTAACGAATCGTAAACAAAATCCGTTGGCTCCTGATTCCTTCCCTGCTGAGAGGCATAAAACCGCGTTTCTAAATCTTTTTTATTCCTTATAGTGGGGAATGTTTTTGATGTTCTGCTTTTAGCTGCTCGAAATCCGTGGCGGTATCCTGCACTAACACTGATCCGAATATCTGATACCAATCTCGGGCCCTTCCCCGGAGATGACCTTTCAAATAAGCACATGCTAAATCTCTAGGTATTTCTAGTAATTTTATTGGATTGTCTATGGCTTCCAAAAATTCAGTCACCTTCTCCGACCCGGAAAAGCACACTTCTGGTAAAATACCAAACCCACTCGAGCTTCCTACCCCAGGGTCATATAAATTAAATCTGTTCGGGTGTCAATGTGATATGGCCGCTCTTTGATGACCATATCTTTGATTGCCACCGTGAATTAGAGCTGTGGGATTCTCAAAATGATCAGACATTTTAAATTCTTAGTATGACTTTATTAAGAATATAACTTAAACGTCTAACAGTTTAGATAAATTTATATGAGTGAGAATCTATAATGAACCAAACACACAGTGATATAATTAAACCAAATAGCGTAACTTAGACCACTTTATCTAAATAATTATATTATCCGCCTACTCTCACTTCTGATAATATTACAAGTTCTCTAATATCAAATATATAATCAGTCCTACCTTAATGCAAACTAAGATTCAATCACTGTACTGAGACGTCTGGATGCGCATGCAATGGTATGCACCTTGTAGTAATGACTAGATATCCCGGTAACTTTATGATAGGCTGTCAATTCACGTTCGTATCTCTTCCAAACACAACATTCCCTAAATTGCCATACTGGTTACTGAAACTTCTTTTCTTTTAAAAGCTATCTTATTTGCATTTCATATTCGCATTTCGCTTCTTGGATTTTGGTTGGAAAAGAGTTGCCATTAATCTTGGCTGTCAAAGAACCCAGAGGTTTTGTTACAGAAAAGACGCGTGAGCCCGTCACAAGACATATGAATTAATAATTTTATAGGACATTACTAATATCCCTTTGTTTTTTATTCATTGTGTGAACTAATCCCTCTCTCAAATAATATTACAAAATTTGAAGTTATCATGTCTCTATCGTGTGGTCATAAGCACACACACATTTTTTTTTTTTCGAATTTTTATTTTGACTTACATAATGTGCTTACGTACGTGTGCTTTGCGGAACATTATTTGAAGACCACTGCCCTAAATGATTGAGTTTCTGAAACTTCTTTGGAAAGTGTGAATTCAAGCCTGTTCTCCATACATACACAAAATCATAAAATATTTGATCATTTCTCTAGATTTTCAAAGAAATGTCTGAAGTATCCCCTGACTTTTGACCATGTAGTTTTCAGAATCTTTAAGAAATGATAGATATTAAAAAAAATTAAAAAACTTATTTCTTAAGAAATTTATTTCAAGTTGAGCATTTAATTTCATGTGTGTAAAAATGAACGAGGAGGCAAGGGGGAAATGTTCTTTTTTTCATGATGTCATCAAACCTTGGAAGAAACGAAAATGAAAGCGCAGACGATCGTGTTTCAATCGGTTCCATTTCGTACCATTTCTCCATAGGTTGTACTTTTTTTTCGGTTGCACTTCTTTCTTCATGAGTTAAACAAAAACTGTTCCTCCACAAAAAGGAAGGAAAAATATTTTTACCAGCGTAACTTATTTTCAAAAAGCTGTTATTTATCATGATACTGCCGGAAAATGTTTTTTGTTATGTTATTTGCGTATTCGTCATCATTGGAGGTAAGAATTGTTTTGTTATTTTTAGAACTTATGTTAGTTTTCGAATTAGACATTTCTAAGCATTTCTGTGAGCAATAAAGTAGAATGGAAATGTAATATGTATGTGGTGTACACTTTTGTATTATGCGTATAATTTCCATTTAATAACAGTTTCAAAATAAAAAATGCGTTTCAAATCTAAATAATGTTTTGAATTTCCAAACCTGCTGACACGTAGAACTAACTTATTTTCTTAAGGTATCCGTATATGTTAGGAACCTTAATTTTGCAAAAGCGTATATATATATATATATATATATATATATATACAGTGGGCCACAAAAGTGTTCGTACACTTGCAATTTCTTATAAAATTTAATGTTTTCGACTAATAAAAATTAATATATTGTAATTGTAATTTTTTTACGATATCTGTAATTTGTTCTTAATGAAATGACATAATTAATTTTTTTTAAAAAAATAGTATAACTATTTTTTTAAAAAATAAATTATCAAAAAGCTACTAAAAATTACGCCACAAAAGTCTTCGTACACTTTACAAAAATCTCAACTTAGCTTTAAATATTGTATTACTTTCTTAATTTAGCATTTAGTAGGAAATCTTTTCGTATCCACAACAACTTTTAAGCGTCTTGATGTAGATTTAATCAGTTTTTTTTGTAATTTCTGCATCGATTTTCCTCCATTGTTCTGTGATTACTGTTTTTACTTCACATTTTGTGTTTATTTAACATGTTTTCTTTATTTTTACATCAAAATCTCACAAAATATGTTCTACTGGGCTAAATAAAGTGATTGAGGAGGTGTTTTCATAATTTGGGGACAGTTATAGAGACACCAGTGGCGTACATTGAGAGCAGTGCACTTGGCGTCATTACCCTGTTAAAAAATTAAGTCGTCTCCAAAATCCCAATTTCGGGTGGGTAATTTAAAATTTCTCTTTAAAATATTTAAACAGAGCTCATGATTCACAATATCAACAAAAAATACCAAATTATCTAATTCTGTACCCGGTTTACACCCTCACGCAAGAACACTTCCACCTCCAACTAGATTCTTGGGATTAAGTTTCAGAAAATTCAAAATTAACAAATTGATTGGGATGGCAGACAATTCAACATTTTTGGTTCCGATGGGCCTATAGTAGCTTGTAAATGAAAAAATAAGGAGTTTAATCCCATGAATTTATGTGAAAGAAGAGCTCCTCCACCTCCATGCTTCAACATGAAAGTGAAGGTGTTATGGCGGGGGGGGGGGGGTTGTAAATTGGCCTCAGAACTAGGTATTTTGGTATTTTTTGATGGTATTGTAAATCATGAGCTCCATTTAAATATTTTAAAGAAAAATTTTAAATTATCCACCCAAAATTTGGATTTTGAAGACGACTTAATTTTTTAACAGGGTAATGACGCCAAGTGCACTGCTCTTAATGTACGCCACTGGTGTCTCTATAACTGTCCCCAAATTATGAAAACACCTCCTCAATCTCTTTATTTAGCCCAGTAGAACATATTTTGTGAGATTTTGATGTAAAAATAAAGAAAACATGTTAAATAAACACAAAATGTGAAGTAAAAATAGTAATCACAGAACAATGGAGGAAAATCGATGCAGTAATTACAAGAAACTGATTAAATCTATACCAAGATGCTTAAAAGTTGTTGTAAACACTAAAAGATATCCTACTAAGTACTCTAAATTAAGAAAGAAATACACTATTTAAAGCAAAGTTGAGATTTTTGTTAAGTGTACGAAGACTTTTGTGGCATAATTTTTTAGTAGCTTTTTGATTATTAATTTTAAAAAAAATAGTTATACTGTTTTTAAAAAAAATTAAGTAATTCCATTGAAAATAAGTTGTAGATATAAAAATAATAATTACAATATATTAATTTTCATTAGTCGAAAACATTAAATTTTATAAGAAATTGCATGTGTACGAACACTTTTGTGGCCCACTTTATATATATTGATATGTATTGTCACCTGATAAGAATATGTATATAAAAAATGTTTTAAAATATAATTACAATAAAAAAGTTTTTAAATGCAATTTTTTGGCAAAAAAATGATGAAAAAAATATGACATGTTTTCAAAATATTCTCCTTTTAAGAAAAATATTCTTTTATATAATATTTATTTATATATGTCTAAAAGGCTTCACTACAGACCTTAAACTAGGATTTTTTCAAATATATAATTTAAGAGTGGATTTATTTCTATTTTAATATATCAGATTTGAGAAATTTTAACAAAAAACATCGGTTATTATTCGATTAATCGTAACTGAAAATAATCTAAATTTTTCAAAATTCCTTATCCAGGCTTTGCACAAAAGTTTTCGGTATATCTAGGCAAAATATTACTATTATAGAAGATTTTTTCATAAAAGGGAAATATCTCGAAAATATATAATTTTTTTCATTGTTTGCCCAAAATTTGCTTTAAAATTTGTTTATTATGAAAATATTATTAAAGTAATTTTATAATACTGTATTCTAGTGTCGGTTACTCAAAATATGAAAAAAAAAAAAAAAATGATTCATTCATATGCTTTTTGAAAATCATGTTTCCGAAAGAAGTCAGATACCTAAATAAAGGAACTCATACTTGATATTCTGAAGAAAATTTAATTTAATCAATTATATGGCATTGATTTTTAATCAAGAACTTCTTTCACATTATCTTTCTTAAAAAATGTTATGTTTAATCTCATTATTTTCTGCTTATTTTAAAATACTGTTCAACAGCAGTAGCGCTCACATGAATTTTTCAAGTGTGTGTGGGGGGAGGGGGGTTCCAGGGTCGAAAGTCCATCATTCTCGTATCATGCTCCAATACGCCGTCCAATGTATTCTTTTAATTTTGTCGATTTTCGGGAACAGAAAACAGTAAAAAATTAATTAATTAATAAATAATCAGCACTAATTCATAAAATTAATTATTAACAACAAATACTTATTTAAATTTTACGTACTACATACATAGAATTATAATTAATAGAAAAAAAATCAAGGGCTATGAGAGGGGCCGGAACCGAGGCCCCCTCCCCTTGTGTGCGCCACTGTGTAACAGGAAGGTATCCAAACACATTAAAATGACCGAATTCGGTCAAAACATTTTTCATTTTTTTATGTTACTGAATAGGGCTATCTTTTGGCTTTACATAACATACTTTATTTTGTTTCTACGTTACATGGAGACCAAGTTACAATCAATTTATAAAATTAGAAAACCCTGTTGCTCAAAATCTGTCACGGTAGGTCTGAAAACTCAAAATATTATGAATGTATTTCTATAAAACTTTTTGAGCCTGATATATTTATATTATTTTCTAGATAATGTACTAAAATATTTCATGTTATATGAATACTTTCTGAGTTACGGTCTACTTAAATAATGGTCTCATAAAGAAAGTCGCATTCCTTATATTTACTCGATGAGCTCTAAAATTTTTAAATGTTAATAAAACATTAAAATTTTAGTACATTTTCTAGATAAAAGCCATCTTTGTTTCAGTAATACTTTTACTGATATAAGTTTATTAATTTTTTCTCTAATTGCTTTGAAGTTTTTCAAAAATATTGAAAAAAATTTAACATAATTGTGGTTTTTGTAAAATTTAGATAATTTAAAAAAATATTGTTATATATTGCTAAATATTAATATTTATTGGTATTGTTTCCTAAAAAAGCATTTTATAATGTTTTATTAAGCTATTTTTTTAAGAAAGTACTCCTAATGCGTTCAGATACCTTAAAAAAATGCTGGCTATTGAATCAAATCAAAAACAATTTTTAAATAAGAACACATGACTTTCTCAATCAATTGTTGGATGGCTTGTATGAGCTTCCCTCCCCCTTTAAATCATGATTGTTCTTCACAAGAAAAAAATAGCCAAGTACCTGAAAAATTCAGTTAGGGGATCACTCATATTAATTTATTTATTGAAATCAATGGAATAAATTGAATCAGACGGTAAAGATAATTTACTGTTCCAACTTTTTTTTCTTTTGTTATAAGAATATTATAAAAAAAATGATTATAAGAAAAAAATATCAGTTTTGCACAAACTATATATTAAATTAATAAGTATAATATTTTTTTTAAAAAAGTAGCAACTAAATAATATTGAAATGAACTCTCGCTGAAAAATAGAGAAATAAAATTAAAGTCCTCGGGTTTTTGGACATAGAAAAAAACTTAAACTATATTAAATACCTTTTTTTTCTTCGAATTTTTAAATTTCGTGTTAGTTGAAGGATTGTATCTAAATGTGCGCGTCTACACTTGCAATTTATTTATCCACAAAAAATATTTTTGGAAACCACATTTTCCCCCCTTGCAATCATTAAAATATTTCTACCTCTTGACAAATGAAGAGTTTTAAAAAAATAACATTGTTGTGTTGCCATACTGTTTTTTAAGTCTTTATTATGGTGTATACTTGAGATTTAAATATCTTATATTCACGTTTCTTTCTTCTTTTTTATAATTCCACTGCAAAATCAAAATTATTAGAGGAAAATTTGGGGAAAAATTTCACTTTTGTTGAGAGATTTAATCGATCGTCTTCGCGTGATGTCTAGTAGTGGTTTATATAGATACCGCTTCACTACTCTCCCACCAGTGAGTCGGTGGATAGGCGGACGATATTTTTGTTTGTTAACGCTAGAGCATGTGTTTACTTATTTTATTATTTATATTTTTCTTCCATTCTTATTTATTATTTTTTTATTTATTTTTTTGTGGTAGATGGCGCCACGACAGTTCAGAAAGTTGAGTTCTCTTACTTTCAGGAAGATTCGAACTGGGCACCTTCCGTTCCAAGCGCGAGTACTTTATCAATCACGCCAAAACAATCGTCTTCGCGTGATGTCTAGTACTGGTTTATATAGATACCGCTACAATGTATATCTCTCTTTTGAGAGAATTTCGGGTTCGCGACATTTAAACTATTCTCCGAACTTCCACGAAATATTACGTTGCCGGTCATAAATTTAGCGACTTTAATCTCCTAATTATTACAGACCTCTTACAGGATGCCGTCCATGAACTATAGTTTTCAAAATTTAAAAGAAATTTATACTTATATAATACCTACGTAACAGGGTGGGTAGTGTAGTACATACTCGTATTAACGTCATACTACAAAGCTATATGAAAGCCATTGGTGACAGACCTCGCAATCTTAAACCATGGTCAAGCTACGAGGACGACTACGCAGCAGGCACTTTCTTCTCCAAACTCCCACACCAAGTCAACGGGAGAATTTTGAGGTGGCAGTTTCCTATTGGTTGTGGTTATGAGCTCGTGGACAAGGAGTAGCGGGTTCGAATCCTGGTGCCACTGAAGATTTGTTGTGCAGGAGTTAATGAACGTAAAATCTGACGAGGCTCCCGTTGGTGTGGTATAGTAATTTGGAGACTGGGAGCCAGCTCAGGTGTCGTCCTCGTCACTCAAAATTACGCGGTGAATCGCCCGTAGTCCTCATGTTGCTTTGTAGTGCGACGTTAATTAAACTCTCACTCACTTGAGCTCGACAAGTTTAACGTACATCAGAATCCATTACACAACGGGTCTTCTGTGGTACCAAGTCTCTAAATCACGAGTTCATAACCAGCAGCCAGTGGATCTATTTACAAAATATATTTTATACATTTGTGGTTTTATACATACTTATTCTTTTTTTACATAAATTTGTGATGTCTACATCCATTCTTAGTATCACAGCATGTAAGTTTTATCTATTTTTTGAATTTCCTTTTTTCAGATTGTAGTATTTTCAAAATATGTTATACCTTTCATGTAGAGAGAAATGTAAAAGGAAGCATAAAATGCTCTGTCTTTCAATAGCATGCTATGCCCGAGGTTACACATATTTTCTTCCAGAATCCAATTAACTCTATCTAATAAGCTAAAAGAATTTATTTTCTAGATTCAATATATCTCAAAAATATTTTAACCTATTGTCACGAGAAGGGGAAAAAAAGCCCATGTAAAGGGTTAAAATAATTTAAGAGTGTCTGGCATATTATTTATTGAAAAACTATCGATTTTCACTTTTTTTATATTTTTTTTAAAAGTTCAAATATTTCTGCTTAAAATGATATATGATATGAGGAAATACGATCATTCGAAGTATTTTTATTTATTTTTTAAACGAAGTGACACCTTGACGCGCATTGCATCGACTCTGCACCTTGTTTTCCCTTGCATAAGTTTCTGATGAGCGCGAATCCATGTGATGTTCAAGTGGAAAAATAAAAGTGAATTGGGCAGACCCAAAAGTGTATGTCTCTTGGATCAAATGTTATAGTGTGGATCAATTTGGAGAAAATGCTTTAGTTGATTTCGAGGATGAATATATCTATTGCAGTTTAACAAGATGTGGTCCAAATCGCTTAAGCAATTACAAAATCTATAGTTTGTGTTGTCTGATAAATTAAATTTTCGTAGTTCAGGAGTGATGATCATTTTGCTGAAGATTCGAGTGCATAGGATTTCTTCTCTTCTATTACTTGTCCACTTAGAGATCGAGCCTATGTTTGGAATATTGCCCAAGTTTTCAAAATTTTTGCTTGAACAGAAGTTAAAATATGCTTTTTTAAAACTCTCTTGAAATATATTTTTTGCTGATGTCTTCTAAGGCGATCCAGTCGATATAAACATTAGACTCTGTGACAGATCTTGCGAGGTTATCCGCCTGTTCATTCCACAATATATTTTAATGTCCCGGAGTCCAAAGTAGAATTATTTGATAATTATAATACGATAGAATGAAAATCTTGCTAGCTAATTTATGGATGACACTTAGAGATTTGATCGAATAATTTTGAAGATCAGAGAGAACAGAGAGACTATCAGATAATATTAGCAGATTCTTGTTTGAATTCTTGTTGTTGTTAACTGACAGATCATCTAAAGCATGGCAGATAGCCAGAGCTTCAGCTGTGAAATAGAATTATTGGGATTGATTCTGTAGGCAAAAGAGGAATTTTCCGTAATACCTGAAATTGATGTAATTTGTTTTGGAAGCATAGTAGCTATTATATAGAAGCCTTGGAAATCACGACCTATTATTTCATCAAATAAGCCCCTTATCTGAATTGGTAAATTTTTATCCTGAAATTTGAAGTTATCGACATATATATTTTGCATGGGAGAATTGAAAAAGATGTTATTCTGGGGATTGGGATAATTTGATCACTAATAGCATTCAAAGGATTTAGTATATTTATAATATTTTTATCTTCTTCCAAAATATTTAAATTCAGAGACTCAGGGTTATTGCTATATAATGGAGAAAAGGTTTGATTAGAGAGAAATTTGAGAAAGGAAATACTTATTTGTCAGTCTTCGTATTTTGTCTGTGATAAAATTTCCTGTCCAGACAATTTTAAAAGTACAATGTTTGGAGTCCATTGTGGAAGTCCTAATGCAATTCGGAGGGCTTTGGTTTGAATGACATTAAAAGGTTTCAGTTGGTTG
>BMAV01025214.1:14804-70282 GCA_019973955.1 Trichonephila inaurata madagascariensis | reverse complement strand
CATGCTGTTTCGAAAGCTGTTAAAAGGGGAAAGCATTGCGTGGCCGATACATCGGCCAGAGCCGTCTTTTAAGGGTCTGTTCCTGTTGGCCGATATATCGGCCAGCCGTCCTCAAAAGGTTAATTCTTTTATTGTATAACAGCTATTGTACTTTTATCTGGACTAAGAGATAGCTTCCAATATTTGCACCATTGAGAAATTCTTTCCAGCGTATTTTGCAATTTTTTGTGAATGTAATCTAGAGAATGATGTGAGCAGTAAATGAAAACGTTGTCAACGAAAATAAAACATTCGGTGTCATGTTCCAAGGTTTCAAAAAAAAATCATGCATGTATGTATATAGTATATAAAAGGGGAGAGAGGACACTACCCTGGAGAAGACCTTGAGAAGATATCCTTTTGGAGGAAAGAAATCCCCTCCATTTAACCTGAAAAAAACGATGTTCGAGAAACTTATGGATCTAAATAGCTGTTTTTCCTGTTATACCGATTTGCAGATATTTATAGAGAAGACCGTCGATGTAAACTGAATCGTATCCACTTTTTATATATCTAAACTTATTCCTACAAAATATTTCTTTTGCAATTTTGCTTCCATTATTGCTTTTTGAATAAGATAGGTATATAGCACTTCTATCTTTAAAAGGGACAAAACCGTAATGTTGAGGATGAAGTTTTCTTTCTGCAGTTAAAAAGTAGCTTAATCTATTGGTTAGAACTCTTTCAAATGTTTTTGAAAAGATTGAAGTCAGTGCTATTGGTCTGTAAGATGAAATTTGTGATTTGTCTTTGCATTGTTTAGGAATCGGAAGGATGATTGCATGCTTCCAAGAGTTTGAAACTATTGCATTATCAAATAGATTTTGAAAATATCTTAAAATTACTTCCCAATCACTGTGATCAAGCTTTTTAAGGAAAGATGCTGTGATATGATCAGCTCCAGGAGTTGAATTTTTAGAAAGTTTTATTGCTCTGTGAATTTCAGAAATATGAAAAGGTTTATTAAGAATGTTATCCGCTTTGTGGAAAAAGTCCAGAGGAATTGGTTCATGATGAGCGTTTTTAGATGCAAGAAATCCGCAAAAATATTTGCTTGAATTTGAGGATGAGTAATTATTCTCTCTATTATTTATTTGAAGAATATTATTCTTAGGATCTATATTATTAGAGGTGAAAAGCTTCTTGATAATATTAAAAAATATCTTTGGATTAGAAACGTTGTTGCAAATACTATCCCAGTATAATCTTTTAGCATTTTTAATATGAAATCTGAGTTTACTATCATATTGCTTGTATTTGATCCATATTTGGGGAGAAATGCTTCGTGTAGCTTTTTTCCTGAACTTTTTCTTTAATTTATAAAAATTATGGCAAGTACCATTCCACCATGGAGGGAAAGATTTGTTAGAAATTTAAATTTCTTCAATATTACTATGAATAATTTTCGAAATTTTATCAGTCAGATTATCTATATTTCCTTCTGAATTATTTAGTATAATCTGCACTTCTTTCACTATTTGCCAGTTTATTTTTGTTAAAAATCTTTTACTCGGCTTTAGTAGAGAAAACTCTGTTATTACTGGGCTATGATCACTATAAAAAAAACAAGCTGACACATAACAATTAGTATGTCCAGATAAATTCGAGCAACAAATTGTAAGATCGATTAAAGAGGATTTACCCACAGAATTTCTGTAGGTAGGAACTGTTGTATTTAGAAGTATTGAATTTGATTCAGTTAACCAATCAACAAAAATATTACTGTATCTGGAACTGTGATCTGAACCCCACATCGGATAATGCAGGTTAAAATCACCAAAAATGAAGAAAGGATCTGTTAAAGATTCGAGAAAGGATTTGATTATAGTAATATTTAGTCCACGTGGTGCATAGATGTTTATAACATAAAAAGAAATGTCTAATGTTTATTTTAACAAGTATTTCCAGATCTTCTATTTGTGCTAACTGAAAAGGAATGTGTTGGGCAAAAACATTCAAAGGAACGGCTATTATTAAACCACCTCCAGGTCTATTTTTCAGTCATTTCTGAATATCTTTTTCCCTGGAATATTAAATCTGTCTTCATTTGATAAAAAGGTTTCTTGGAAAGTTAAGATATCTGCTTGCAAAAAGGGAGGGATGTTAAACCAAATGGTTTTATTTTTAAGGCTTCTACAGTTCCATTGTAAAAAATGCATAAATTAAGAAAAGGGAGAAAAGAATATTTCACCGAAATTTCAAAGAGATTCCTCCCCTTTGAGGAACAAAGAAAAAAAATAATTGTATTTAAGAACTGGAAGTGAAACATATGTACAGAAAATGAGAACATATATACAGAGATTTTTTTTTTCAATCCGATTTCAGTGTGAAGTTTTCCACTTTTGCCAGAACCGCCTGGAACTGGACCCGTGGGGTTTTTTAATGTGTCAGAAGCGCTTTTCTTTCTTCCAGGGGGAGAGTAACGCGTCGTTGAATCTATTATGCTACATACATGAGAAAGTACAGTTTCCATTGATTTTCGTAACGTTTCCATCAGGAAGCCGTTTGTTTTTCTAATACTGTTTGGAAAGCAGTCATCATTTTATCAAATTTCATATCAATGATTTCCTGAATGTTAATATTTTCTTGTGTGTGTGTGTGTGTGTGTGTTTTAAGAACTGTTGCAAAATTTTAGGAAGTAGTTTCACGAAATCGTCGTCGCGCCTCACTTAGTGTTATATGCTGCCTACACTTCAATTCTAATTTCTTTTATGAACAAGGGGCAAAGAGAGGAGTTTGCCGGATGATTGTCCTTACAGTTAGTGCAGCTCGAATTTACTGTGCACGTTCCTTGATGAGAAGAACCACAATTACAACATATAGCTGGACTTTGACAAGATCGAGATGGATTCAAAAAACTGAAACAGTATATTGTCTAGGTCTGTCAATGAATAATTGAATTTTATGATTGATAAACCAAAGAGTAAAGTTTGCATCATTTGAATAATTACGCCTTGATTTGGCCAAACAAATTTATTAGTTTTAACAATTATTTAAACATATACACGTTACATCACAAAAACGGGACACACTTTACATAAGTCTAACCGAGTTCTGATCCGCCGCGCTGCCCGTTTTGCGCGGATGACGGATTTCCCTTTGAAATAATCCCCAAGGGATTATTAGACGTCCGATCTGGCATGATGATTTAGAGGAATCTTACTCAAAGTTTAATATTTTCTGGCAAAACCGTTCCAAGAATGGTAATCAGAACAGAAAATACTTCAGGACTTTCCCTGATTTTATAAATCTGCGTATTTCTACAATTTCAAAATTATTACTACTTTGTAATTCCGCAGAGACACACACAATTCTTCCAATGATACATTAGTAGGAATTTTGTATAATAAGAAGCAAGATGTAATACACTCCCATATGACACTTGTATTAACCGAAACATTCAATACTTACTCTAAATATAAGATTTGTACTGCACAAACTGGATCCGAAGTAGCAAATCGTAGTTTTCCCATTTTTAGTAAATGACATTAGAAATTTGATCGTATCTGGGAATTTTGCTTTTTATCTCCGAGTATAGTAGTTGTGGGTTAGTTTTAGGGATGGCTGACGGCGTTTATTTATTTTCTAAAAATATATTTTTTCTGTTATTTTCCTTTGCCCGGCTCGTAATAAGAGGTCCTTTTCAGACGTAAGATTGCGAAAATATTTCCCATTCCCATTCCTTGTATCCATCTTATTTGCCATCTGTATAGTAGTCTTTTGACATTGGATACCTCAATCTTCGCCAGACTCACCTTGAGTCTAAAACAAAACTCACCTTGAGAAAAAACAAAATTCTTCTTACCAAGTTCTTGTAGGAATATGAAAGACCATAAATAAATTTACTGCTTTCTAACAAGTAAACAAAGTTGAACACTCGAACCGAAAATAAACTGAAAATACGATATCAGCTTGCCACATAAGCAACCGCCCACCTTCAAACAGTCAATGACCAAATAGCAAAAAAAAAAAAAAAAAAAAACGGCATCAATATTTGACAACTATATTGGTTTGAGTTGCCAACGATCAATGCACAAGCTGCTACTCTGAGTTATCTTTGACATGGCCAGAAAGTTAGGAAAATACTTGGTCAAGTGTATTCTGGTCAAAAATTATGCTGGCCTTTTGCTAATCAACTGTTTCGTGTTTGCTTCAAAGTACACACACAAATCAAACTTTTCTTACCTTATGATATATTTTTCACTTTCAGACAAACACGTTTCGAAAGAAGAAAAAATTTCATAAATACTGCTTATTTCCCCTTAATTTAAAGAAAGTGCTTGAGATCCAGAGGCGTAGCTACCGCCGTATCAGTGATACGGGGCCCCCAAGCTACAGGGCCCCCAACACGTGTAAGCAAAAATTAAGAAGCTCAAAAGAGGGCCCTTCCCAAGGAAACTTTGATACAGGGCCCACTCAGGACCAGCTACGCCGCTGTTGAGATCCCATCTCTACAGAATTTGTGTCGCTGACTCACCGTACCGTACTCTCTGTGACTCTGGTCCGCCTATGACCACTGAACATTTGTCCTGCACTAAATAGTTTTGTCGAAAAATATTGGAGAACACGTGCACGAATGGCATAGGAGCTATTTGTAATGTGTGGCATCTGTAAAATGAAGTACATATAAGGGATAATAGCCAACGTAGCTCTACATCTTTTCCAAACAATCAATCAAGTAGATGTAACAAATGGAAGAACTGAACTGAACTAATTTTGTGGCAAATTCAATGTAATTATTATATAAGTTTTAGCCTGTGTTGTGTATGTGCTCTATATCCACTTCAATCTTTCAATTATAAGTTTTTTTTGTTTTTTTCCATTAATTTCAGCTTGTAAATTTTAACATCGAGGTATTTTTAATTAGCAGTGGGCAAGAATTAGGATATTAAAGTCACTCAAACTTCCCAAGGTTAGAGCCCGGAAGGACCGGTACTCTGTTCATCCCTTCAACGATAATGTAATTATTTGTTCCTTCTGCGCTTGTGTTAATTCTTATGTAGGTTAAAGTGTAGAATAGGTGGCCCCTTGATAAATTTTTTGGCGACCAGAATGTGTTGCTAAATTATCGAGAGTAATGAAGTGAAGCCGAATTCATTCTTGCATCTAAATAACCATCGTCAAATCCAAGGGGCCAACTATTCTACACTGTAGGCCTTATCTACTATACTTACTAATTGTTTGTTTCGAAGAAGTAAAGGGAATTGTTTAATATCTCAAAATAGCTGTTTCAGATGCTGCTATTCGCCCAGTTGCCAATGTGTATTTTTCCTCGCCAGGTTTTCGAGTGGGAGTATTTAGAGATGCAAACAGTGTACTGAGAAATCAATGATGCTAGGATCTTAGTTCTCCTGCAGTAAACTGAATTTGGGATAAATTTTGTACGTTTTTTGTTTATGTAATCATGGTTTCTTTTAAACCTACAATTTGTGCTATTGCGAAGTATCGGTTTATTTTAAAGGATAATTTAAAGTAGTAGTTTTCAAACAATCGACGAAGTTTGGAAAAGCCAAGCTTTACGAACAGATATTTTATTTATGAATTATATAGCAAGGGAGTTTGATTGGTACTTGCATATTAGCATCACCACAGCCAAATTTGCGCCACACGAATTGCCGTTCACCATCTTGCAATATTGAGGGGAATTGTCATTTCTCTTCTGCAGCTTTAGTAGACATATCAGTTTGTCGATGAACAAACATTAACATGGCGTCAAAAGACAAAAAACACTGAGAAAACGTTTCTAAAATGGACAACATTGGAAACATATCAAATCAAAAATAAGAAATCAAATGCCCATACCGAGATTCTATCAACCCTTTATTCATGCACAGAATAATCATTACTGTCTTACCTCTTTTCTTCAGAAGAAAATCCACTTGTTGTATTTTTACAAAAAAAATGGTTTCTAAAACGACTTCTACAAGAAAAACAGAAAAAATGTCGCTTCTAAAATGCAACAGTGGGGAAAAAACATCTGATATGCATTCCAAAACAATAAAATAAATTGTGCAGATTGCTGCAAAGGAAATATTTTTTATAAAAATCATTACTGTAATAACAGCTGTACTAAAATTATGTTATTTTTCATTTGCCGAGTGCAAATCTTGCCTTACGGGCACCTTAAGCAACAATGTGCAAAAAAATATTCATATGTAAAGGTTATTTACTGTTATTACTATCACTGAACTACTTCTAAAAACCTCTTAGAATGAATGAAAAAAAAAATGATATTTTATTCAATAAGAATCATTTTATCTGGAACAGATAGTAATACTTGAGGCCTAGCTAACGTAACAATTTTTTTTTTCTTTTTTGGATTTCATAAATAAACTTGAATAATTCTTTTTTACTTTGTATTTACAAACAAGAATTTTTTCTCTTTATTTTATTTAGACTTCAATTCTTTTTGTTTTATATAATCAAGATGTCTGAGTGTGGAAACGGATAAATTAATCTCTTAGCAAAAATGGCATGTGAACATGTTTTTTTAAATAAAAGACATTGTATAACATTTTAATGAAATCAAATAAAACAATTTTATTAATATTATTTTGACCTTTAAGTTAACTATGAATATACAGTAACTTTGATTAGAAGAAAGAAATTTCACAAAAATATGGTTTCTGTTGAATTATGTTTTCAAATACTGGTAAATTCTTAACATACAGAAGAACTGATGCATGTTAAACTTGCCAAGGCTCAAAATCCTCGCATTTTGGCATTGTGTGGAAGTTAAGAATTGTTTAGAATCATTGTTTTTTTTCTTTGCTTTTTCCAACTTGGTTGTTGCCCTTATCACTTGACCACTGCTCAAAATTATGAGCTCTCACGAGTTACCTTCATGTTGCTTGAAAGTGTCCTGTTGATACTAGAACAGCCAGATTTTGGACTTACTTAAAATTGCCATTGAGGGTCAATTTGACACTTATAAAAAATTCAAACCCAATCAGTCAATTACTTTTTATTGATATTGTGTTAAAATTACAATATATAAGAATTTTTGATAAAATCCTACGAGAGCCCACACCCTTGGCGACAAAACGAAAAAAGCGCCAAGCGAAACCGACAATGGCGGTAGGGGAATACAGAGAGATAAGGTGGATGCGTAATGAAAATATATGTAAACAATACAGAAATATTAAACATTTAAGATAAAAAAAATATATATATATGAAAACAGCACTTACTTTCTTACTGCTGATCTTTTTTCGAGTGGAGCGTACAGCATAACAGATTTTAAAATAGTCTTGAAGGTCTCATCGCTAAGTGAATAATCGTGTGAGCGCCCCCATTTTTATTCTGCGAGGTAATGGCCGAACATACTTTCAACGTGGCTGGTGCAATTTCGAAGAAAGCGTTTTATTGTCGACTATGTAACATCATGCCGATCGTTACATTTAGGACATTCATAACTCTCTAAGCAATCAATCCTTCCTTCATACACTATTCAATCTATTCTTTCTTACCTTTCACATTCAATGAAATAAAAAAATTCTAAGATGTATTCCTTCATACACGCAACCATTACAGCCCGGTTCCCCCAAACAAAATGAAAATCGAAATGCCCGCCGACAAAATACGAAATTTCCAGAAATAGTTAGGTTTACCATATCTAGTGTATCACAGTAGGATTACCAAGATGGCACAATTATCGCCAACCCAAAATAATTCGCGCCAAGGGTGTGGGCCCTCCTAGGACTGAACCGAATTTTTAAAGATTTATCAGTTTTTATTTTTAATTTATTTAGTTTTTACTGTTCATTTTTTCCTCATCCTTATAGGGTTATTTTAAATGCTCATATTTAAATGAAAATATACAATGTAATATATATTTTTATTACACAATATCATTCAGCAGTGGTATTGATAAAAAAACAAATTACAAAAACAAAATTGTATGCAATATGCTCCACCATTAGACATATGTGGAAATACAACAATATGCACGCTTGACTGTGACAGCAGCACAATTCGATTTCTGGAAGCTTGCAGTAGTTTTATTTTGTCCTTTGCAACCTTGAAAGTTACATGTGTTCCATTTTAGAGTCTGTACTGGATTGATTCAGGAAAGGGATATGCTTCTGTTGCACATAACACCAATTTTTCTTGCTGAAATATAGTCATGTAAAAATATTCCAATTTTGCATTAGTTGCTAGACCAATCTTGATTTCGAATTTGTCCGGTTCATTTACCATGCATGAGCTAAATCTGCATCTTGACTTACCGTAAAATCCGGCGTATAACCCGCACCTATTCTTTAAAGCTGCATTTTTTTAATTTTGGGATATATTCATTGTATAAAATACACCCCTTTTTCTTATGAGAAATGTTAGTATACCATGCTCTTATGTTTTGAAGTCATTTATTCGAGGTATTATCCAAGACTTTTGAAAAAATAGCATACTTCTAGAGCTATGATTTTTTTTAGTTCATAAGGCATGCCATTTCTTTTAAATAAACAGTATTTCGATGTGCAGAAGTAAATTCTTTTTTATGCTCATCTCTTTTGTAATTTTTAAAGCTCTCATTTTTATACCCGCCATATAACGTGCACCCTTAAATTTCAATCTTGTTTTTTGTGTTAAAAGTGCGCATTATACACCAGATTTTATGATATATGGAAAAAATTGTTCATCAATGGTTACTTCTTATTCTAAATTATTGTATAAATAACAAATTTTCAATCAGCTTGTACCAAGTATCAGAAACTAGAACAAGTTTGTTCACCAGGTGCTTCACTCAGCTATTTTGTTCACCGAAAGGGAGGTATCACATACTTTCACGGAAAAGACTGTGCAGTACTGTCTCTTTCAATGTAGTAGATTGTTCCAATATTTTTAAACACAAATCTTATTTATAAAATTTTTAATGACTAGTGCTCCACAGGCATATAATAGGGCAAAAAAGTAACATACCAATTGCTGCCATTTCCAAAATGATTTAGGATTTGTTCCAATCTCATGAAGCACAAAAGATGTTGATGCAAGTGCATTTGGATGAATGGATGACATGTACCTATCATTTTCAGGTACCGATTTGGTACATTATTGCCTCATCCTCGCAAGCGTTCATGTTCTGATTTACAAATGATAGAGAAAATCATATTGCTAAAATGTTCTGCAACATCACTGCTACCGTTTTTAGAAGACAATGCATTCAACAAATTTACGTTTTCAACACGAACATCTTCATCTTTGTTGCCTTTACCACTGATATCTGAATCTAATTGCTTCAGGAACTCAAAACACTCTTGTGTACTCAATCTTCTGTTTACATTTTGGTTGCCATTGATAGCTTTCAAAGCACTGATGTGGAAAGGTGCTTCATGTTCAGTTTTTGACTGCTCTCTAACAAGACTATTTCCCCTGAAAAGAATTCTGTAACATGACAATGCTGCTAGGAAGCATGCATATTTCAGAAAAGAATTACAGTGAAAAAGAATTACATCGAGTGACATTGAGATGTGTGGACGGACGAGAAGACTAAACTAAACCAAACTGGAGTTTATTTATTTCCTACTTGCCATCATGATAGGAGTTGCATGTTTTATTATGTAACACAAAAACAAAAATGAGATTTTGGGAAATCGAAAATGGACTTTCACTTGAAAAGTGGTCATTTTCTTATGAGGGTCAAAATGCCCCTAGTTGACTGTTTTAAGTATTTCTATAATTATTTATTTGAATAAATAATATAGAAATATGAAAAATTGTTGCAATATGCATGGAAACATATTATAAAAAATCAAAAAATATGAACTGCATTGGTCATGTATGTTGAAATATATATAACATGTGAAATTGAAAAAAGGATTAAAATGACCCCAACAGCGCTTCTACTGTTAAGATCAATGTTTGAAAAAAAAAGATTGACTACAAATTTTTTTATGTAACTCATTGTGTGTTTTTTCTTTACTTTTATAAATTTAATATACTACTGGATCTACATTAAGGCATTTAACCCTCTTGCTGCGCATCCTGCGATTTCTACAGGCAAAGTACATGCAGCAAGAAGAGGGTTAAGGTATAAAAGTTGGGGGGGGGGGGGTGAAATTTCGTATATTAAAATGAGTAAAATGTCTAAAAAGTTTATTGAAATTAATTAAAGTTCATAAAAAGCTCTTATTAAGTACTTGTTTATAAGAATATTCGTGTTCTTATTAGTGATGTAAAATATCTGAGGGGTTACATGCTAAAAAACACTTAGATGGAAGCGCTGAGAAGTATTCTCTATGATAAAGATTTGTTGATTTCTGGGGTTTGACCTGTCCCTAGTGTGTACGCCTCTGATTTTTATTGAATTATCATGTAATCCAAGATAGGATTTTAGAAGTGTAATAAACTTCATTGCTAATAAGGTATTGGATTTAGTCTGGACTGAATTAAAAACTTTAAAATAATGAACTCGCTGATAGTTAAATCAAATTTTTGTAAGACACCTTGTAACATGTGTGTAGAGTATTATTTTCATCTCTGACTAAAGTTAAATTCTGAAGAAAAAAATTTAATTGTGTAAGTCTTATGCTTCAATAATAAAACAAAATAGAATAAATTTTTAATTTACATCAAGGTTTCTTAAACTAAGGGTCAAGTGACTTACTGCTTGGTTCGCCAAAACTTTTATGCTTTCTGATATATACTACAAATAAGACACATAATATGCTACATATAAATTTACTACATACAAATAAAACACATAAGTCCGTTAAAAAAGTATCCAACCTATGACAAGAAAAAATATCTTAGTTACCTTGTGGGATTAGAATCCTAACCAACTTAAAAGTACACCCCTTGCGTATACACACACTTGACCTAGCATTCCTTCCACTGCCAAAAACACTTCTAGAAGGCTTCTTTTAGAATGGTGTTCCTCTGCTGTTGCGTTCTGCATTATCTGATTTCTATTCTGAAAATGGGATCCTATCAATGGCATTTTCATTTTGGGGAACAGCCAGAAGTCGCAAAAAGCCACATTCAGCATTAATAGTGTCCTGTAGGTCTTGTGCAACTGCAAGACGGAGTTCTTTCTGTTTCTCCAATGGAAGCTTGGGAACACACAAATTTCACAGCTGCTCTGTGCTTGATCACACAAAATTACATGTGCAGAACCTGTACTAATCTAAACTTGTTCAACAGTCTCTTATACAGTCAAAATAATGATCTTTCATTAACAGATTTTCTAACTTTTCAACAACAGTTGCATTTTGAGTGGTTTGTGTCCTCCCAGAACAGTGGCCACTGTTTACTGACTTTTCGACTTTTAAATTGGTTAAACCACTTTTTAATTGGTGTAACTCCCAAAGCATTGTCTCCAAATACTTGCTGAATCTTACAAATTGTTTTACTTAGAAAATCACCATGCTTTTGACAAAATGTTTGATGCAGAAAAAAAACCCTTCCTCAAATCGTTCAGTCAGCTTTACAGAAATAAAAGAAATTTGATGAACACATTTAACAACACCCCATTCTACTGCCTACAGGAAATGGCTGGTACACTGGAACAAAGGGTAAAAATTCAAGCACCTCCCACTCTACACAGTGGTGTCATTTTAGAATCTCTACTATGTGCTGAAAATTTCTAGGTCAGATGTTTTGTGTACAAACTTTGTATAGAAATTCCAAGCGTATGTAAATTTTGCACAATGCTTATGGGGTTGCACAAATTTTTTGTGCAAAAAATGGAGGTCGCCACCCCGAAAAGTATAAGAATTTCTGATTAACATTATTGCAACATTTTTTCTGGTTAATTTTCTATGTTACAAAAATATATCTGAAATGTACAGAAAAGATACCCAGTTTGCTAAGTTTTACTTGATTTTTTTGTGTTGGTCTGTTTATAAATATTTATTTTGTTATATTGTTTATTTTTATAAATATTTATTTTTTGTATTAAGTTAAATAGATTTAATTTTTAATGTCAAATGATAATTTAAGTTAAACAATAGCTTAATCTTTTAAAAAAGTGTTCATGTTTTTTAAGGGTAAAGGTTCTTTTTACTTTAAAATTTTGTTGCTGGTAAAAAAATGATTTATTTTCAGTGAGGAACATTAAGAGAGAGTATGATATATATAAAGGTATATTTTTTTGTTTTTAATTCACAAATTATAAAAATTTATTTTTAAAAAGCATGCATTGGGATGTTGTTCAGTAACAAAATTTAACCAAAAATAAAAAATAGTTAAAAATTATCATGTAAAGAAAGCTGCAAAAAAGTTGATGGTTTGTGTTTAAAAGTTGGGATTAATTTCATTGTTATATGATGTATTAATAGCTATATAAAATTTTCAATGAAAGCATTCTGTTGATTAAACTGCTTTTTTACTATTCATTATGTATACATTAACCAATGTTTTATACTAGAGTTGAAGTATACATGTTTGTAAAAAGGTTTGGGTTTGAACTTAAGTAATCGTTAGTATATTTTGAAAATAATGTATGTTGTCCAAAAAATATTAAAAGAAAGTTATTAATTTTTTTATTTTTGTGAAATAGGATTTTATGTTTCTTCTGAAATCCAGTCATTTTCCCTTGCACCTACTGATACAGAAGTTGTTGAAGGCAGTGACATAATTCTCCATTGTCAAGTTTCTAATCAAGTTGGAAATGTTCAATGGAGTAAAAATGGTGTGCTGTTAGGTGTGGTTTGATTCATTTTTCTCTTTGCTTTAATTTATTCTGAAATTTTACATCTTAGAATATTTTTTAAATCTTTTTAATTTTTAATTACATACGTGAACATTGTAATAAAATTAATTTTGAAAGCATTGCATTGGGTTAATATTTGCTACAAGCACTTTTTAGTGTATTATCTTTGAAAGTCTAAATATACCCATGTGATGCATACTTTTTAAAAATAGTGAAAATTTTTTAGTTTATCATTTTTGGATAATATCTTGACATATTAATTGAACTTTTATATTGTCAGGTACTGTAAATTTTAATGTACAAAAAAAAATCAAAGTTTCAGGTTTTCATTAAAAAAACTTAGCCTAAATTTTTGAAAAAATGTATTGTTTTTATTTATAATAATTCTTTTTAACAGAAACTGAATGTTAAAAAGTATGTAATTATAACATCTTTGTAAAAAGAATTTGTTAAGGGAAGCAACATTTTGCACTATTGTTTTAGATTATGAAGAATTGATATACTGTGTTATATAGCTTATTATAATTATATAAATTTGCTTCTATAATTATTATTTATTAATTAAATAACTTATTTCTTAATATTTCAATGTAGATCTTCTGAATAAATGCTTATTCAGAAATTTTTAAGAACCATTTTTTATTTGTAGAATTTTAGCACTTTAATTTTCACAACATGATTTAAAATTTTCTTATTTTCTATTAAATAGGTTTTGATCCCTCCATACCTGGATTTCCTCGGTATAAATTAGTTGGAAATTCTACTCTAGGTGAATATGATTTGAAAATAATAAATGCAACTTTGGAAGATGATGATGATTTTGAATGTCAGGTATTTCTTTTCCAAATTTTTAATTTTTTAAAATAAATATAGTATTATATCATTTGCATTTTAACAAATCTGCCTGTATTTCAAGACACATCTCTGTATTAATTGGGACAAATTTTATATATATTTAAGTTTATTTGATTAGAATTATTATATAAATATTTTGATGTTTAGGTTGGACCAGCTGAAGGACAAGATGCTGTTGTTGCAAAAGCTCATCTTGCAGTGTTATGTGAGCAGTATAATTTATTTTTTAAATTTGTATTTTAAAATCATTGAATTATTTAGAAGGGGAAAAAAATGCTTATACACGTGTTATCACTAATAGGTTTTCTTACCACTTTTATTGAAACTACAAAAATAATTTCTAATGAGAAAATTATTGTTAATATTGAATATTACTTACATGCTGTGTTTTAAAGAGTTGAGAATTAATATATATATATATACACTTGCTAGAAAAAGTCTGCATTCACCCATAAGAAATCATATAGCAAAGGTAAAATTTAATAGAAATATAATTTTTTTTTCTAACAAAATTTCATGAATTTGTTTACTATTATTTCAATATTGAGCATGCATGAATTTGTTAACTTTGAATTAAAACTACTTAAGATAATGGGAGTTTTGTAGCAAAGAACACAAATAATAGGCAGAAAAAGTCTGCATTCACTATTTGAATATTCCTGACTCCTGGAATTTTTATCAACAGGCGTTATAGGTTAACAGAGATTTTGCATTAAGTTATCAAGTAAAATAGCTTAAGCAAATTCTGACACAATAATTTTTACGTTTTTGTGATATACGAAGCAATTCAAGGAACATGGAAAATAAAAGGAAGGAAATTAGTATCAGTGAGTGTAAAATCCCTGTGAAAAGATGCAAAAAATCGTCAGGATATAGCTAGATCCTTCAGACAGCAGTATTCATCTATCCAGCTTGTTATTTATAACTCTAAATTTACAGGAGTTTACACATCCAAACCTTGTTTAGGTCGTCCATCTAAACTCACAATCAGAGAAAAACGAAGTATGGTATGAATGGGGAAGAAAAATCCTCGTTTGACTGGAACTTAAATAGCAACATACATTCACAAGAAGTTTAACAAAAACATTTGGGTGGTTACTGCAAAAAAAATCTTGAAAAAGGCCGGATACGTAGCCGAATGGCTTGCACAAAGCCTTATATTTCAATGACCAACCGGCTTAAATGGATAGATTTTGCAAAAGAGCATATGCATTAGCCTCCTGTGTTCTGGAGGACTGTGATATTCTCTGATGAGAGCAAATTTTGCATCTTCGGCATAAAAGGTTGTAAATTGGTATTGAGAAAACCTTGCACAGTGCTTCAAAAAGAGCATTTAGTACCAACAGTAAAGCACGGTGGTGGTGGAGTCATGGTGTGGGGTGCATAGCGAGCAATGGTATTTACAAGTTGGAATATATCAAATCAATTATGAACAAATATTATTACCTTGATGGCCTAAAAAATAATTTAAAGGAATGTGCCACCAAACTCTGCTTAGGATCATCGTTTTGTTTCCAACATGACAACGATCCTAATCCCACCGCTGAGATTGTGAAGCTTTGGTTCTTGTATAATGTCTCAAATTAACTGCACATGCCCCCTTTGTCCTCTGATATGAATCTGATAGAACACCTCTGAGGTTTGCTGGAGCGTAGGATTCGTCAACACAATATATCTAGCAAGGATATGTTGAAGAGTGTTCTTAAGGACCAATGGGAGAAGATAAGCTCTAAAGAAACCACAAGATTTGTTAGTTCAATGCCGAAACAACTTCAGGAGGCTCTCAAAAGACGAGGTTAACCAAATAACTAACTATCCCCTTTTAAATAATTTTTATAGTTACTACTAAAACAGTGAACGCAGACTTTTTCTACTTGATTTTTGTTAGTATCGCAACAAACCTGTCTTTATTTTAAAAGCTATGAAAGCAAACCAAATTTACTTTTGTTATTCTGTATACTTAAAATGAACTAAATAAAATAGAGTTTTAAAAAATTTTCTCAAATTTCAGTTTTTAAACTTTTTTCCATTGCTCATGTAAACAATAGTATGTGAACGCAGACTTTCTCTGGCAAGTGTATATATGTAATTAATTTTTATATGTTTAGTTATTGCATAGTTTTAAAATGTAATATGCTTTCTCTTTTGTTTTGCAGTACCCCCTACCTCAATTCAAATTGTTAATAAAGCTAATGGATCAGTTGTGCAAGTTAAAGTATCTGATAGATTATCACTGGAATGTGAAGTTAAAGGTGGAAAACCTGCTCCTAAAGTTATCTGGACAAGAAATTCGCTCAAGTTGCCTGAGGGTGATTTATTTAAAAATAAATTGCTTCATGTTTATTGATTAAGAATAAATTATATCATAAAATATTGTTTTTAGCTTTTCAAAAAAGTAGAAAAGTTATTTTCATATAAATTTTTTTTTAAAGGCTATCATTATGAACTCAAAAAATATTCAGCATACATTGTAATATAAGCAATAAAATGTATTGAAAATTTAAATATGTTTTATAAACAATTAAAATATGCTAAAATTTTAAGTTTAACTTTAAAAACTAATAAGTTAATTTGAATAATTGGTTGAATTCATTTAATAGTGGTAATTTCAGTTTTTCAATCTTATACCAAAAAGAATAATTAAGTATATCGGTAACCGTAACACTAGAAGTGCTGTTGAGGTCATTTTGACCTCAGTAGGCCTCAGTGTCACTCTGAGCACTGTAATTCCTGTCTTAAATGTGCACATGTCCAAGTGGCATGGGATAGAATTTTTTTGAGAGAAAATAGTCCTGCTAGAGCTGCAGTCAAAAACTAAACTCAAAGAAACTTTTCACATCTGTGTTTTCAAAGCTATCGATGGCAACCAAAGAGTAAATAGAGGATTAAGTACACAGGAATGTTTTGAGCTCTTGGAGTAAATAGATTCAGATATATCAGATAAAGGCAACAAAGATGAAGATGTTCATGTTGAAAACGTGATTTCGTAGAATGTGTCGTCTTCTGAAAGAAATAGCAGTGATGCTGTGGAACATTTTAGCAATATGACTTTCTCCGTTATTTGTAAATAAGAACATGAACATATGCAAGGATGGGGCAATAACGTACCAAATCCAAAATCTCACTATTCTAGTGTTAACTTGTTCAGGACCAGGTGATTTTTCCTGTTAAGCCTAACTTTATTTAAAAATTCATATAATGTCATTTATATAATAAAATATGCCAAAATTTATAGTTTGCAATCATTCTAAATTCTCTAAGGTCCAAATTCAGATCACACGGTGTGATCACTGGACTGAGAATGGAGAAAACGCGACCCCACACACATGTGATACCATGTTCCCTGGAGTGATCATGGTCCTGAAGGAGTTAAAATGCATTAGTGCTACCAAAGACTCACCATGTAGAGGGGCTGTTGCATATTAATTCTGTGGAGATTTCAATTCCTCCTGTTGCTGCATCGTGAAAGTTTCGAGGGTTGTCTTCATCATTTGATCATGATTCAAAATTTTCTGGTCCGTGCCAATAGCTTTCAGGTTGATTCACAATGCAAAATCAATTAAAATCAAAATTCTTAAAAAGTACCCCATCTATTAATCATTTGATTTAAATAACCAAATAATAAAAAAAGATTGCGTGTGTGTGAATCTGTTACATTTGTTTTGAAACATGAAAAGGTAAAGTGTTAGGAGTTTTAAGTTTAAAAATCATATGCAGAATAAAAATTCTTATGTATTTTTAATCATAAATTTCTGTTGTCAGTTTTACTTTAATAGAAAAACTGAAAATAAAAATGCAAACCCATTTTTTTTTTTTTTTTTTTTTTTTTGAAAAATCAAGTGTTAAAAATTAGAATTTGTATTTGAAATTTTGATATTTAATATTGTGTTTCACACACAATACCCATTTTTAATATATAATGAAAATTGTTAATTAACGATTTTCTAATGGGAAGTTAAACAGTAATATTAGTTTATTAAAAACAAATATTTCTTGTCAGGAGATGCTAGTGTATCTATCAAAGATGAATCTGGTGGTCAGCAAACAGTATTATCTACCTTGACTATAAGTCCCTCGCCTGATGATATTGATGCATACTATTCTTGTGAAACACAGACTTCATTTCCATCTGAGAAATTATCTGCTGGTGTAAATTTGGATGTCTTGTGTAAGTGAAGTATTTAAAAATTATATAATCTTTATGAAAAAATTCAAGGAAGAATGATCCCCTTTTTATAATAAAAAATGCTTGAATTTTCTTCAGTACATTTTTGCATAATAAATTGAAAAGTGTGTTTTTTGAAGTCTGTAGAGAAAATTGTTTGCAGATTATTGTAATTTTTAGCAACTGGATTGAGGGCTAAATACAGGGTCAGCATCATTGATTCATTCATTTTGAAAAGGCTATGCTTTCAAAAGTATTGCATGCACACCTATGAAAAATTATGGAAAGATCCACGAACTCACCGCCTACAAATGCTCCATACATGCCCCTTTGGTTATGTGACACATGTCCAGACAATTATCAAGCTCATTCTATACTTTTTCTAGTATAGTCCGGTCAATTATCAGCACTGTTGCGTTCTTTGAGATCGACTAAGGATTGTGGTAGGGGGTACATAAACAAGGACCTTTTTGTACCCCTATAGGAAATTGCAAGACGTTGAATCAGGGGATCTGGGAGACTAGGAGAACAAAACTATATCATTCTCATCAATATGCCCAAGCCAATGATCTGGAAGTTTATCGTTTAAGTAATCGCAAACTGGGATGTTCCATTGAGTGGGTGAAAGGTAGAATAAACAATACAAATTTGGTGAGTCTGTGGTTCTTTTCATATATCTTTCATGTGTGTACATGTAATACTATCGAAAATATAGTCTTTTCAAAACGAATGAATTATTTATGTTACACCCTGCATTATGAAATTTCATGTCTTCAGTAGAGTTACTTCTCTCTCATGAATATGTTAGAACTTATGTAGTCAGAAAATTTGTAATCACATAGTGTTATTTTTGTATTAAGTATTATTGAAAGCATAAAAATCTTATAAGATGAAGTAGTTTTCAAAATGTTTAATGGTTTCAAGTATGTTTTCTGTGGGTGGACAGCCCTTTATAGATAGAGTTCACTGCCATATTTCTTTTTGTTTTATAATGTTAAGCATTTAATACAAAGTTATTTCAGTATTTTTCTTGAATTGTTATTTTTGAATGAAGAATTTCATTCTTCATATAATTAAAGTTATTTTTTGCATTAGTTTCATTCACCTGAGACACCCTTTATTTTTTTTTCCAGTTTTTGAAATCATTGGAGTAAATACACATATATTTTAATATTGATTTTAATTTATAAAAAATAATACAGAATGCAATTTTAAAAAGAGTTTAGTTCATAAAGTACACAAGATAGTTTTTTTTTTTTAGTTCTGACAGATTTTTTAAACTTAATGTTTTTGTTTTGTCATATTAAATACTATATATTTTACATTTTTAATTTTGTTATTTATATAATATGTATTAAAATTTTTATTTAATGATTTTTTTTTATAAATGTTTGAAAATATTACTTTTTTGTTCTTAACTTTAAAAAATATCTAAAATCTATCCTTGGTAAAAGCCTTTAATTATTAAAGTATTTTTGTAGACAAAGCAAAACTATAATTCCCAATAAAATTAATTAATCAGAATTATAGAATCATTTATTAAAACATTTCCTTTCATTTTTATTGCAACCCATCAGTTGCGGGTGTGAGAGGGTTTGAGGAAGATTAGACATAATCTTATAATCACTACTTTTATTCAACTTTTGACACTAGGTAAATGCACAAATGCACTTTAATATCTAAACCTGAGGAGCAGTAAGAATTACTAATCTGATGTAAATCAAATATAGATCACTTATTTGACTTATTCTCTGATCCTGCCTCCAACTTGCTAAGTTGTTCAGCGATAAAGTGGATGTCTTCCACTGTTCTATGGATCCTTCCTTTAGATTTAATATTACAAAGTGTGACCACTGGTCACTCACACTAGGCTTTTTACTTAGGATCACTCTTAACCATTACCTTGCCTACTCAATGATGTGTACTTAAATAAATTATTACATTTGCATATAACCAAGTCCTCTCAACGAAAATGGTTTTCAAACTAATATCACAGTTAAAAAGAGTATTTTCCCCAAGAGGATTAGTAGAAGCCCGAATAGGACCCGTTACAAGTTGAGCACTGTTTTAGTTTCAAATGTTTATTTTTGCCTCTTTAATCATTATGTTATGTACCTTGAATCATGAAAACAATATTTGAGGTAATTTTTATTGAGTATTGGTAAAACAAAAAATGTCAAGAATCAAATATGCAAATTTTATTTGATATAATATTTTGTTACGAAAGTGCATAAAATGGTTTGTATATCAAAAGTGTTTCTTTTAAATATCTCTTAAAATCTGGCTTTAAAATTGAGCTTTTTTTTATCATAGACTACTTTTTTTCTAGTTGATAAGTCATAAATGTTAATTGTTTTGATAGTTCATATTAATTTGGAGGACATATTGCATGTTGCAAGAAATATTTTACTATTATTCAAAGTTAAGCTGAAATCATAATTTTGTTACTTTGCATGTGTTTCTTAAAAAGGAATCCATGTTATAATTTTTTCTTATAAATGTATCAAAATAATTACCGCATTAAAAGTTAATAACAATTTTATTAAATAAAGTATGCATACAATTTAATGCAGTGTAATTATATGCAGTATAATTTAAAATGGTTCCAGAATTTGATGTTCAAAATTGCTTTTTAAAAATTAAAAATCATGCTCTATTGTATAAAATTATCTGGAATTCGAAAAGTTTAGGTGGTAGCATTAAATCAGTGATAACCTTGATTATTATCCATGTAACTAATTTTTTCCTTTGTTAATACATTAATACTTTTCAGATTCTCCTGGTAGACCCTCCATTGAAGGGTATAGAACCAAAGAAAAGATTCGAGCTGGGGATATTGTTCACTTACGATGCATTTCACGAGGTGGTAATCCCTTGGCCCGTCTTGTGTGGACAAAAAATGGAGAATTTATTGATCATTCTTATTCCACTTCTGATTCAGAAGCAGAGAATGAAATAACTTTCACTGCAAGTGCTAGTGATGATGGAGCAGTTTATACTTGTACTGCATCAAGTATCATGACTTCTGAACCTATGATTAAAACCATCACATTAAAAGTATTATGTTAGTTGCCATTTTTTAATAAATCAGCATTTCGGATAATTTTTCTTTAACACATGTTTAATTTTTATTTTACTATAAAGTTGTCTAAAACATTCTTCGAAAGTCTTTTCTTTTATGATTTAATAAATCATATTCAAAGAGAAAACTGTCCGAAACTATAAACTTTTAAAAAAATAGTACTTAAAAAACTTTCAAAATTATGAATTTAATTTGTTAACAATGATGAAATTATTTGTAATTGTGCATCACACGAAAATTAGATTTACACTGAATCTATACATTTAATGATTATTTGTATACATGATTCTTTTTTAAAAATAGAAATAGATACAGCTTCTAATTTTTAAAAACTTTACTAACTGCAAAGTTTGGTAAGTTTATTGATCTGAAGTGTATGAAATTCAATTAATTAGTTTCCTAATTAATTAGTGTTTTTAGAACTAATGTATTATCAGTGACACCTTCCCCCACCCCAATGGAAAAACGTTTTACGGATTTATTTTGCAAATGCACCAACTTTAATAATATAAAGATGGGGGAACCAAATACAAACTAATTTTAAAATAATTTCATGAGCTTACTTGCTTTCTTTTAATTATACACTTTTATATTGTCATGAGGAGGGTTTTTTTGTTTTTGTTTTTGGAGTTCATGGTTAAATAAAATACTTGAATAATGTAAAAATATCATTTTTTTCTTTGTTCTGTCATCATAAATGGTTATTAATTGGAGTTTTTTAGATGCTCCGTCATCTGTAACAATCAAAGCTCAGAAAGAAGCCAAACCTGGTGACATAATCAGTGCCACTTGCAAAACAGAGCGAAGTAATCCTGCAGCTGAAATAACTTGGGTAGTTGATGGTATTCCTATAAATGGTGAAAGTACAACAGAATCTCATGAAAATGGAGGTTGGATCTCTGTTTCCAAAATAAATGTCAACGTGACACAACAGGTTTGGATTTGTATGTTTTGAAATTTCTTCAATTTTTTTTATGCTTTTAGATTTTAACTGCAATCACAACAAATGCACACATATATATATTTCTGTTAAAATAGAAAATAATGAAATTCTTTGGAAAATTACTTATATTAATTACCTACCCCCTTCATTTATGTAGAATATAATTATTGTTGATTCACAATGCAAAGCCTGGTAAATGAATTTTGTACCATTTACAAGTCCTTTGATTGAGTATTAATTTTAACAGTGATTGATTGACTTGTATGTATCTATAGTTATTAAAATAATGTGAAATACTGTTCATTTAAATCTAGTTTACCTTATTAGTCTGAAAAAGTAAACATAAAAATTTAGAAAAAAAAAGATATGAGTTCAGTTCTATTATAGCCTTTATTTAAAATGAAATTGGTTGTACCAAAAAAGGAAGAAAGTGATGGTTACATATTCATGTAAGTGATAAATGTTATGGAAAATATAGTTATTGCTCATATAATTTCATTTTACACATCTAAGGTTAGGCAGGTTTGTTGTTGCCAAGAGCTATTTAACCCCTAACAGGCACAATCAAGTTAATTCAATCATGCTAAATGGACCACATTGTGCGCAACCAAGAAAATTCAAATGGAGTCATATTTTATGCTGCTGTAATTTTCACACTTGAATAAAAGCGTTCTCTGTCTGCACTCATGAGACTGACTCAGATCCGTCATTGGGATTTCGTAAATTTGGATAAAGTTTATAATAAGTTTAGATAAATATTTTTAAAAGTATTCTTTTATTTACTAGATAACAGCATTTGGAATGCATATGTTTATATAAAAAATTTAGGTAAGAAAAATTTAGATTTCAGAAGCAAATTAGTGGAAAGACTTATACAAAGTTATTGATGGAAATGAATTTAATTTTATTAGAAATAAATTCCAATATTTTTTCTTTAAAGATTTCCAATAAACTTAATTATTAATTTATTAAATATTTGTAATACCTTTCATTCTCATGCTTGCTATCTGGGGAAAAAAATATGAGCTGGTTCATTTGCATAAATCACCAATGAAACATGTTATTTTTCATTTGCATAAACTCATTTACATAAATGTTGTTTATTTCTGCTACCAGTAGGTAACATGTATAAATAAAATATTGTGTTCTATGTTAGTCTAATCTAGCTGGTATCTGATGCAACTTCAAAATGTTAGTTTTTAATTCCTATAGGATAGCTCCCTTTTTTTTAAATTTATTTTTAATGAAGAATAAAATTATTCAGCTTAAAAAAGTCATTCTTTTACTGGATTGAAGTAAAATTTAAATTATAACAGTTATCATGACAAATATTAAAAAAAAAAAGGGTAGATCCAAATCTTCTGGAATTCTATGACTAATGGAATGTCATTTTTCCAGTTTTGTTCCACCAACATAAAAAAAAGAAGCTACCATAGTATATTGTTCTATGTGTTGTGCTAAAAGGGATAGCAAAGGTAATTATAAGAGTTGCACATGTGTAATAATTGCAATGTTGGGCTATGTGCTGCGCCTTGCTTCCAAATATATCAAACAAAAGAAAATTTTGAACAATTTTTTTAAATAAATTCTATTATTATTATTTCTGTTGAAAAAGTATAAATATTTTTACTGATAAAAATATTTTTCAGCAATTCGAAAAAGAAAGATAAGAAAAATCAATGTATGCGCAAGATTGTAATATTTGGCTTTTGTCTGCAGTGTGGATCAAAGTACAAAATTAAAATAAAAATTTTAATTGATTTCGTATTTTTTTAAAAAAAATTTGGCCAAATCAAGGTTTTATAATGCATTTTCTTAAATAATAATAAATGTCAATTATGCACACACAAACTAGCTATTTGTGAATCTTTTTTCTTAAAATCTGATGAAGATTTTTTCTATTTAGTATTTGATTATAGGAATTATTCACAAAGTGAATTAAGATGAATTATTGTAAGTAATGAGCAATCTGAACCAAGGCTAAATTGAAACATTTATGATTCAAATTTAAAAATAATTTTATTTTAAATGAAGAGAGGGAAGGTAATAATAGGACTGAAATTAAATGTCATGGTAAAGCATATAGTAAAAGCATTTTAAAAAATTATACGACTTTTTATTGGATTAATTTTTATCTTAAAATGGCTACTGTATTGCTTGAAAAATATACTTTAAATCATATAAAATATAAATTTAGGTTTTCATATTGAAAATCTAAATAGTTTAAAAATACACTTTTATAAACAGAATATGTATATATATATATATAGTGAAGCATATTTATGTGTGTTTAAAGTTTTTTGGAATATATTTTGTTAAAGCCATTTTCATGCTATCTTACACAAATAAATTTTGTTAATAAACTAATTTTTAATAAGTTACCTATAATAACCAATTTTTTCTGAATTCAATGATAAAAGGACTCTAAATTGTACAAAGTGTGTATTGATATAAATTCTATAATACTAAATTTGTAATTAATGTATGATTAATATTTTTTAATCATCACATTGTCGAATCTCAAAATACTCACATTGATATTGTGGGGAAGTTAGAAAAATGGGAAGAGGTCAACTCTGGTGTCATCCTCGCCTCTTGACCATGGTTCAAAATTTAGACATCCATTGTCAGTAATCATTGTGTTTCTTCTTAATGTCATGCTAATGAACATATGATTGATTAATCTGATTATCACATGGAATTCACATTTTATTCTAGTAATAATAGTGTTATGAATTTTGTGTAAATAATTTGTGTTTGGGTGTTTAATGCATTTATATTACTCTGTTATATTTATTTCATGTTAAAATTGTACTATTCCCAAGCAATACCGCCCCTTACATTGTAATGGCGATTCAATAAGAACTTGGCGAAATCTTGTCGGTAGAGCCAAGTTGGCATAATTTTTGACGACCAAGTTGGTGGCCAATTTGGCGACTTTGGCGATCATTTTGGCGTCATTGGTGACCATGTTGGCGAGTTCCGAACCCTCTGGATTCTCCTAGAAAGTAGTGGATCTCTCCATTAACGTTACTCTCGAGACACGAGCGGTTATATTTCTGGAAGTTTCTGCCGTGCCTATAAATAAGAGTCCCAGCCGCAACAAGTCAATCTGATTTTATCCAGCAAATAGTGAGGATTGTTTTGACTAGCGATTAGCTCAGCTGTGCTTGTGAATAATCTTTTACTTACATGTATTTTTAAACACTGATGATTGTGTTTGATTGCTGTTGAAGGTGTGAAGACCTTCGGAGATTTACTCTGTGAATATTGCTATGGAATCCTGTATTTAAATAATTAGATTTCCGATAATAAATTCGCACCGCTCTTAAAGAACTGTTATTTTCTTTGTGATTGTTTTGCATAAAATCCTCGAATCCGGATCTACATAACAATATTTATTTTATAACTATTAGAATATTTATTTTTACTTGACCCTTTATCTTGTTTTGAAGATTTAAGGAGGAAAATTTTTATTAGAAGAGTTTTATTTGTATATAAAATAATTTAAATAAATGCTTTTTTTAGGATAGGAATTCTAAACTGTTTACGTGTTATGCTGTTAATCAAGAATTAGGAGAAACCATCCCACAGACTTTTTCTGTTAGCATTTTATGTAAGCATTTATTTATTTTTTCTTTAACTTCAAATCTTATTTCACACATCTATGGCTATCATATATTCTCTATAGGTATATTATGTGCATTTTGAGCCATGCAATGTAAAAACTTAAAATTTTAATTTGTAAAAAACTTTGTTGTATTGCCTTTTATATATATTATTTATTTTAATAGTGCATTGAATTTTCTACAATAAACATACAAAAGTTTTAACATCATTTTCTAATTTTATTTACAAAATATTTAGTACTTCAATCAGTCATCTTTGATGTGGAAAAAAATCTTATCAAGTATGAATTTTTATTATTCAAATTTTTACTATTCAAATTTGAATAAAAAGTAGGAAAAATATTGTGTCTTCAAATAAATTTTTAAAGGATTGTTTCTTTCACTTTTAATCTGTGAATCAAAATTTTTATTCTTTTTGAGGGCATGTGTGATTTTGTATTCTATTAGTTAGAATTTTTTAGATAGCTAGAGTAATAACGTACATTTTCTTTTGTTTGAGTTTCAGAGTTGAATGAAAAATACCAAAAATAAAATAAAAAATGGATGAAAACTGAGAATTTTTTTTTTTAAAAAAAAAAAAGATGCAATTGGGCTGTTGGTGTTACTTATTTCACTTGATCGGCAGTAACATCAGATTGAGGCTCACAAAGTTCATTGTGACAAGGTGCTAGTTGTACCTTTGAGCACCATGCAGGTGACAGTACGATTTAGCTTGGTTCTACCTCAATTTTGAGAGAGACCCCCCAGGGTTGGGTCAGGACCTTCCCACCTCTTTTTCCCTTCTAACAACCTTGCAAGAGGACTTGAAACTTGATGAATATTTAGAGTGCTCACATTTACAAACATCCATGCCTTCTCCGGGATTCGAACCCAGGCACAGCAGTCAGGATCACTAACCACTGTACCGGATCTGGGACATTGTAGTAATTTTAATAGGGTAAAATAATTATATATAAATCTAAATTTATTATTTCAGCTAATATGCAAACAACTATATTTTTTAAATCCTTGTCACGTAACAAATCGTCTTATGATTGTAATTTATAAATTTTTTGAAAAACCATTTACTTAAAAAGATTTGATAAATATTTGAATTTTCAAAGGGAAAAAAAGTTATTGGTATTTTGTAATTTTGATTTCAAGTATATAGAAAAGATTGAATATTTTTAATGTCTGTTCAAATACTGGCTTCTGCTGATGACATTGGCATTATTGCCCAAACAGCACCAACTCTGTAACAGACATTTATGGTGTTAGAACAAAGTGCTAACAGAATTATCTTATTGGTAAACCAGAATAAAACTAAATATTTACCTTGTTTATAAAGTCCAACTTACAATTTAGTCACATAGAAATTAGCAATTATAAATTTGAAAAAGTTAGCAGTGTTACTTATTTGGGAACGGAGATAAATCATAAAAATGTGCTGGCCCCAAAAATTATAAAAGAATCATTGCTGCAAATAGATGTTTTTATGCTTTGAAAAGTTATTTAAAATCCAATTTTCTCAAATTAAAAACTGGATTGTTTCTTAACAAAAGTCTTATAAGATCTGTCCTGACATGCATCAGGGACTTGGCCATTGACTTTAAGTGATGAGGAAGCGTTGGGAATTTTCAAGAAAAAGATCTTATGCTGCATTCTTGGTGGGATTCAAGTGAATGGATCATGGAGAAAAAGATCTAACTTAGAACTTTATAAAATTTACAAGCAACCTGATATTTTAAAATTTGTCAAATTACCGAGACTTAAATGAGGTCATCTGGCTAGAATGAATGAAGATCATTGCTGCAAGAAAATCTTTCTGGCAAAGCCCATGGGAAATAGACCTTGAGGCAGACCCCCATTAAGATGGATTGACTGTGTCGAAAAAGACCACAAAATTTTAAAGGTCAAAAATTGGAAAACAGTTGCCAAAAGTAGGGATGCCTGGAGAAGACCAGGGCCCACCCAGGGCTGTTGAGCCATTGAAGAAGAAGAAAGGATTGATTTCTAGTGATATAAATATATGTAATATACCATAAAGTCCAGTGTATAATGCACACTTTTTAACACCTAAAATGAGGTAAAAATTTAAGGGTGCAAGTTATACGTCATGTGTAAAAGTGATAGCTTCAAAAATAAAAAGATATGAGTATAAAAAAGCCCCTAGACTTCTATATGAATCAGAATACTGTTTATTTAAAAGATATTATAAATGTAAATTGTCTGGAGGCTGTATTACTTAAAGGATTGTAGTTATAGTTGTATATTATTTTTCCTGGGGTTTGAAACTCCAAAATCCCAGGATCCCGGTGTTTTTTCCCGAAATTAAATTTTTGTTTAAATTCTATTTTAAAATTGTTAGATATTAGTTGTTACTACTTAATAGATGGCACCACATGTATTAAATCTATTTGTTGATATTATATAATCTGATAAAAGGATGCCATTCCGATGTAGAATGTGAAACATCACGTAGCCTAAGCAAACTTAATAAATAACTGTCTTAAAAAGCATACTATGGTTCTGACTATAATATTATAAAAATGTTTTTCTCATCAAAATTTTCTAAGAATTTAAATCTTAGAAAATTTAAACTTTGTTTATGAAATATGTACGTAGAATTATTTTCTGCAATTATGCTATAAGTAAAAAAATATATGCAGCTCTCATTTCTCATATGGGAGAATGTTGCACAGATCGAAGTGGCTCACTGTAATTCTTACATAATAATATACATAATATTTCAAGAATAGATTTTGTCACAGTTCCTTCCATTTAATTCCGTTAATTGATAGTGAACCTGCTTGAAAGACTTGAGACACTTCAAATCTCATTGCATGACTAACAGCTCATGCAACTGGATCTTCTATTTCAAATAAAATAACACTAGAAATTAATTTCCATTCTGATTCAATAACTGGGATCAATTTATATACAAAAACCATTAAGTGTAGCAGAAAAACTATATAAAGTTATCAAAGAGGTATATCCACCAATACAGTCTGATTAGATTTGAGAAACTGTGTCATCAAAAATTCAAAAAGAAATGTCTCTTTTTTGAAAATTGAGGGAGACATGGTCACTACCTGAAAAGAACATATTCCTATTTAATGACAATAACACCTAGTAGTATAGAATCTGAACTAACATTTTCTTCATCAGGACAATTTGTAACAAAAATTAGAAGCTGTTTGAACCATGAAATGCTGAACGAGCTGTGTTTTTTAAAAGCTTATTTACCGAAACACAAGAAATGAAGAAATGTTTTTTTAATTTCATTATGTGCTATTTTTGTTTGTTTTTATGATGAATTAATTTTTTTTTTATTTGTTTCAATGAAATTCATATTAAACCAATGTTTAATTACCGTGAAATCCGGTGTATAATGCGCACCTATGCTTTCAAGCTGCAATTTTTAATTTTTAGTTATACTCGCCGTATAACGCACACACCCTTCTTTACAAAGAAACCTGAAATATACATGCACTCTTATGTTTTGAAGTCATTTATTCGAAGTTTTAGAAAAAATAGTACACTTCTAGAGCTATAAACCTTTAAGTTCATTATGTATGCCATTTCTTTTAAATAAACTGTATTTCAATATATGTTGAGGCCTAGTTTTTCTTATGTTTATCTCTCTCTTTATTTTTAAAGCTCTCATTTTTATACCCGGCATATAATGCGCACCCATAAATTTCGATTTTATTTTTTGTGTTCAAAGTGCCAGATTATACGGTATATTTTCAGTTTTATTATGAAATTTCAACTATGTTAATGTGTAAGTATTTTTAATAAATAGTCTAATCCTAATTGCAGGGCAGATCCCGCAATTTGGATAATGTAATCCCAAAATCCTGGGATTGAAAATATAATACAGGATTGCAAACCCTAATTTTTTCAAAAGCCTGGGATAATACCTCGAATAAATGACTTCAAAACATAAGAGCATTACACATGTACATTTCAGGTTCTTTTGTAAAAAAGAGGTGCACATAGTTGGAAATGAATTTAATTTTGTTAGAATAAATTCTAATGCTTTTTCTTTAAAGATCGTGTATTAAATTTAATTACCGTAAAATCCGGCATATAACGCGCACTTTTAACACAAAAACTAAGATCAAAATTTACTGGTGCGCGTTATACGCCGGGTATAAAAATGATAGCTTCAAAAATAAAAAAAGATGCGCTTAAGAAAAACTTAAACAGCTACAAAGGTCAGAATACTGTTTATTTAAAAGAAATGTCATACCTTATGAACATAAAGGGTTGTTTTTCTCGAAACATTCTAATTTTTCGAAATCCTTGGATAATACCTCAAACAAATGGCTTTAAAACATCATGGCTTAACTAACGTACATTGCAGGTTCCTTCGTATAAAAAGGGGGTGCGCGTTGTACGGCGAATATACTTTAAAATTAAAAAATGTAGTTTGAAAGTATGGGTGCGCGTTATACACCGGTGAGCGTTATACGCCGGATTTTACGGTATTCATTTATTAAAAATTTCATCTCTTTTTTTCTCATGCTTGCTATGATGGGGGGGGGGATATGAGCTGGCTCATTTGCATAAATCATCAATTATTGTTGCTTATTTTGCATAAATTCATTTACATAAATGTTTATTTCTGCCACAAGATGGCCATATGTATAAATAGAATGTACTTGTGATCTACATCAGTCTAGTGTAGTCTGGTATAGCTTAAGAATGTTAGTGTTTAGTTTCTATTGGATTTTTTAGTTTTTTCCTTTTAAATTTATTTTTATTGAATAATAAAATTATTCATTTTCAATAAGTCATTCTTTAATTGGATTGAAGTACATCCAATAGCAACTTCCAAGTAGATTTAACATGCATTATATCATGAATATATCTAAAAATTTAAAAATGCAGCTTGAAAGTCTACGTGTACATTATACTCCAGTGTGCAAATATATGCCATATTTTACAGTAGTTTGTTGTCTATCAGTTTCTTTAAAATTAAACATTTTTAACAGATGCTCCTGATCCTCCCAATATATTTGGATATATTGAGGGGAATGCAATCCATGCTGGGAAATTACAGCGACTCACCTGCATCTCCCAAGGGGGAAACCCTTTACCTGAACTTAAATGGTACAAAGGAGATGAAGAAGTAAATTAAATTTTTAAAACTCTTTTATGTAATATACTAAATCAATGACATTTTGCATTTCTTATGTTCCTTGTAAATGGGAAATATTACCCTGCAAATTTTATAATTGATTCATTAATTTAAATTCGGTTTCTTGTTGAAAATTTAGTGAATTACTATGTACTTTTGGAGGCTTTTATTACTGAAAGTTTGCAGCATTGCATTCAGAGCAAAAATAACTACTGTGTTGATTCTCATGTGTTTTAAATAAGATCAATTTAATTTTTGTTTGCAATTTATGCTTATTGCTTTACAAGTATGAAGTATATTTATTAATATAAAGTTTTCTTGATTTTGCATGATTTCCTGAGTTTCGACTATTTTATCTTAAAGTATTAATAGAAAGGTTTAGTAATTTGGTCAAAAACTTCTTTACCAACAAATCATAGAGTTTAGTTCTGAGTTTGTTAAGGACCATAGAAAGGAAAAATAAAAGTGTATTAAAAAAAAAAAAAAAAAAAAATTTCCTCATGAGTTCTTATCAGGAGTTTGATGGATGATGTTGGGACAAAGCTATTTCTCATCAATAATAAAAAGCACTATGCTTTTTATCTTTAACTTGTTTATTCAATATCAGAAATAAAGCTACCATAGTATCAGCTGTATCAATGATACAGAGACCCCTATATGCATAAGAAAAACATCTTAGTGTTGTCAATAGTCCCATAAACAGAATTCCCATTTAAAAAAAACAAGTAATATAAAAAAATAGTTTTTAAGTCAATTCCTACTTAGATCAACAACGAAAAATTTTATTTTTGCTACTTTTTATTAAATAGTTACAATTAATATAAATATGTATATACATAGGACAGAATCACAACATTAAGTGGTAATTAGTTTTTTTTAATTATCATTAAAGTATCGTATTGTCCTTTTAATTTCAGTCCAACTGAATGCTTTAACACATGAGAAAGAAACCTTTTCAAGTTTTGACACAAGTCGCCAAAATGGTCGCTAAGTCGTCAACGTGGCTGTATTTGCAACTTTTTAAATAATTAGTTTTAATCAATTAATTTTTTTTAATTAGTTTTAATCAATTAATTTTTATTAATATATTTTGGATGACAATACAATAATTAATTATAATTAAATTATTGTATTGTCATCCAAAATGATCCTTATTTAAAATTTCAGCGCTTTAATATGTATTTTATTAACGATTGAAAATTCCACCAAGATAAATAAATAAATATACAAATATATAAATAAATAAATATATAGACAGTACGAGCTAATAGTAGGAATTGAAAAAGGCTACCAAAGAATTCTGATGCTAGGTCCTTTCAGGACTATGCCAGCAATCAGTGTTAATTAAATATTTGAAATAATTTAACTTAACCTCACTATCAAATAACTATTATAAAAAAAATTTTTTTACTTTTCAATCTGTAAACTAATCTCCAAATAGTGAGACAGATCCTGCTCTGTGACCCTGATGAGGTTCCTTTATCTTCAGTAGCCTTTCCATCATGTAGACTTCATTTCATTCTCTATTCTTTTTTTACTTTCACCTGTCTTTCATTCAACTTTCTCCTCCCTTTACTTCACTTCACTTCTATTTAAATAGTATTGCTCATTTCCATGAAATCATTATTCCTTTACAAGATAATGTTTTCACATAAAAATGTAGTAAATATGCATGAAAATCCTAATTATTGTGGATCATATGTCATATTTGTCATTTGAATTTTTTGAAAAGTTTTGTTAATTTTGTAGTTTTAGTGCAAAATATGCATCACACAAAATGTTAATTCATATTTAAAGATTTTTTTCTCTTTTTTCTTTGTTTGAACATTACAATACCCTGGATAGTGATATATTGTATTTTAGTTTCAAAATGTATGTTGTAAAAGTCTGCATTTTGATAGATACTTTCAGAAAATTTTAAACAGTAAAGTTTTTTGTACAGGTTAGCAATTCTGAGCAGTCTGTCAATGGAAACATTGTCTCGAGGGAGATAGCGATTGTCACTAGTGCAAATGATAATGGGGCAAAATACCACTGCAAGTCAAATAGCAAAGCTTTAACAGAACCATTGGTTGCTACTATTACTCTCACAGTGTATTGTAAGATTTGAGATTTTGAATATTTTTTAATTTTTACTTTGTCAATTTTTTAACTTTCTCTATAGTTTAGTACAGAAAAGTGAAATTTTATATGTATTTTCAACAATTCATTATTTCAATCAAATTTATATACATAAAAAATTGGAATTTTAATTTAGTTTTTCTGCAACCTAAGTACAAAATCTCTTTCAATTTCAGTTGAATTCTGTTTCGACTAACTGGCCATTAATTCAACTTATTGTAATTTGAATTTATATTTTTCATTATGTTCATTCAAATTGATTTAATGAAAATTGTGCATGCAACAAAAATTCATTCTATGTACATAATGTGAAAATTATACATGTACTCTGTTATATGCATTATTGTTATATCAATATTATTACGGTATTTTCCTGTATATAATCTGCGGATTATGTGTTAAAAATGTTTCAAATATCATTGAGCATATTATACGCCGCCGCGGAAAATGTGATAAAAAATATCCTCCATCAGAAAAGCTTACAATAAATTTTTGTAAGAAATACCATTTATGTTTTCTAAAAGGAATAACAGATGGCACTGAAAGCTTTTGGGACTTGGCTGACATATTTCAGCTACAATCAGTTTTGTCCAATAACTTTCAAGAACGAATTTAGTTCCATGGAAAGATATTACAATTGCTAGTCGCTAGCGTTATTTTGCATTCTGTCTTCACCTAAGCTGTTTCGTTTTGAAAATTTTCAAGTTCATATATATATCGTCATATTGAAGTGGAAGCATGTAAATTATATCTCTGAACTTACTGTTATAGAGAAGGCTACCAAAGTGGGAAATCAGGAAATTACAACATTAACATTGACGAATCAAATATTCAATTGTGGAGAAGAAAAACAAGACTAATTTTGAAAAATGCAACCCAACGCTTTTTAATTGTGGACTCAATGAAGCACATCTTAGTGAGAATGTTAAAAATTCCTTGAAGTCCACACTTTCAGCTAATGCATGCAGGACTGACAAAGAAATTACAGCCTTTAGACGTCAAAATCAACAGATATTTTAATCAAAAGTTCAGAAATTATGGAAACAATAGATGTCCAATTTTAGAAAAAAAATTTCTGTACAATTTATAACTTATAATTTTAATCATATTGTGTATTTCTTTTTGTTAAATTTTTCATACACTACATTATAGGTAGTATATATTTTGGATTATTTGCCGTAAAAATTACTGCGGATTATGCAATGCTTTTTGTTTCTTTCCACCAAAAAAAGGCTTTGTGGATAATACGCCGTTGCAGATTATATACAGGAAAATACGGTCTTTTTCTTTATTTGTTATTTAGATTTGCTTATTTGTTCTGGTCATAAGTAAGGATTTTATAATCGAAGAGAAAGTGTATTTGAAAGGAAGTGGGTTAAAGATCAGCTTTTTTTTTTTTTGCCCATTGGCAAATTCATATTATGTATTTTTTTTATTTTTTTTTGACACTGATACTCAGTCAAAATGAAAATGTTAGGTTTTTTTCAAAAAAAATCTTTTATTAAATAGAGAAAACAGGGGGAAAATAACAATGTTAAACTATTTATAACAAATGTCTTCGATTATATTTCCTTCTCATTTTCACTGGCTGAATCATCACTGAACCATCCAGTAGCAGGGTCTTGAAGTGTATCAGCATATCCAAGACTTGGTGTTTTTGTCTGAGTGTGATTATGGCCCCAGTATCCCAAGTACCAAAGTACAGATGCAACATGTGCACAGCAGCCAATAACTCTAGTGCCAACTTTGCACTTAAAATACCATTCAATGTTTGGATTATGACCTATACCTGTTCTTATCCATATGTTATATACTTTTGAACTTGTGTGCTGTGATCTTAACTGGAGTTGAACAACTGTGAGGAATCTTTTTAATTTAAGTAAAGAGAGTACAGCCCCGATTGATTAAGGTGTTCATGAGTATATGAACGACTTTGCTTAAGTTGATATACCTCAAGAGTTAAGTATCGTAGCTCCTTCTATGTTAATTGAGGAAAATCTGGAAGATCACTGTCATTGAACAAAGTCCATATTGCCCTTTTTCTTGCCTATCCATTTTCTTCAACTGTTTGTTGTAAGTAATTAGGCTTCTTCACTAAATCTAGCATTTGTTGGGCAATTACATTGTCATCCTCAATATTGTTAAGTCTTGCTAGGTGAAAAGCATTAAGAATTGCACTGACGATTTTAACATAATCTCCAATATATGGTATTTGGACATTTGGGATAATATTGTTTAAAGCTCTCCAGTTCTTGAGCTGGTCATTTACTGCTTCAACTACCCAACAAATCGATGTCACCAAACGTGTCTTGTTAGCATCTTCTGTAGACAACTGTGCTTGTTTGTCCAGGAATGCAGGCATTTTAGGTACTAGGTCCATTTCTTCTAAAAGCTCCAAACAGTCTGACTGATTCGTGGACAAGTTATTTTGTTTCATATCACATCAGTTTAAAAGTCTTACTATTGTAGTATTTGAGAGACCAAACAATATAATGGTGCTTAAAGTGCTTAACAGTTTTCTTTTGTTTTGATTATTATTGGGGGATGTTCTGGAAATAAGCTTCTCAAATTCAAAATTCATGTACTCTAACTTAAATTTAAATGCGTAATTTTATTAATAAAGTGCTCTGACAGCAATGTATTAATATCAATCCCTGAATATCATTCTTATCAATTTTATTCTAAATAAGTTGAATGTAAGTTAAACAAATATGAAATTAAATTAATTCTGTATATTCTTATACCATATTCCTATTTTTAAAATTAATTTAGCTTTTAAATTATTCGTTTTTACTTATTTTAAATCTTTCATTCAGGATTCTTAACCCTCTTAGGTTATAGTCTCCAATAGTACAAAATTTGTTATGACAATAAGATTTTTTTTTTTTTGCCCAGTTAGCATTTATGAATTCATGACAATTAAGAATTAAAGGAGTTAAAATTTTTGATGAAGTTTAAAATTATCATTAAATGAGATTAAAAAATTTAGAAAAGAAAAGGCCACAAAGAAGTGTTTTACTAGATCAAGATGGTGGACAGGGCAAAACCTAGCCAATCTAGGTGCAGCTTGAGAATCTAAGTTTGAGATTTAGAATTTCTGAAAAAGAAAAACAGTACAGGAGAGCTAGCATTCTGAATTGCCATCAAAAACAGTCAGGAAATTTACTTTTCCGAGACCAAAAGAAATAGAACCATTTAGATGTCAGCTTGCATTTTGACAAATTCAAAAATGTTGGCTGAGGAAAGGATTTTAATAAATTGTGAATTCTTTTATTTTAATGAAGGATTAAAATATGTGTGAAAGTAAGATCAATTAGAGTTGTGTGATCTGATAAAACTTTGGTCTAGGATATTTTTTTCATTACCTGCAACAGTTAAAATGAAAGAATTAACAATTTTTTTTAAACATTGTTTTGCTATTTCCTTCATTATTTCTCTAATAGGAGTTATGTGCTGGCTGTTCTGTGAGATCTTTGTTTTTCATGAACCATTGAGCATTTGAAATTTGTCTTAGAATATATATAACATAAAGAGCTTTCAATTTATATCCATTTTTTGCTGCATAACTCCAAACTAGGGTGACATAGGTCAGAACTGGTCTGATTATCAGAACATAGAAAAGCATTTCACTTAATGTAAATGTAGATTTTCTCTTGAAATCAGGGTGTATAAACCACATGCAGGCTTTTAAATTTATTTTTTATATGTATAATGTGATGTTTGAGAGTAAGTCTTTCTTAAATAGAATTTTTTATGCTATTTACAGTTCCTCCAACCAGCTTACAACTTAAAATGAAGCCGAAAAAACCTAAAACCGGTTCAGAAGTAATTACTTGACTTTATTATACCATTATGAAAATGAAATTGTTTTATTATATTGATTTATACTTTAAAAAAATTAATGTTCGTAACTTTTTTTTTAAATTTTAAAAAATAATTTAGACAAATATTTTTTTTAAAAAAAATTCATGCAGATTAGAAATAATCTTGAAAAAATTCCAAGTATTAAAATAAAACTTCATTGCCATAAAAGTTCTAAAGATTTTCATTGGTTATGATTATCATTATTTTTTAAGATAAAATAAAAATTAAGAAACAAGTTAAAATTGACTTATGTTACAAAAATGTAATCTATAATATATCACTTAAAAGTTTTTAAAATAAATTTTTATAGAGGTAAATCCTGACCATTAATAAAAAAAATTTTTCATTCAACAAAGACAAAAACTAATATTTTAAGGAAATCTTTGCTTTTTAATGTATGTATTTTTAATAAAAATAACATTTAAATATTTTTTTTTTGTCAGTTATCTTAGTAATAGAGAAACATTGGGAAAATAATGTCTATTATATTTTTAAGAATTTCCCTTGACTTTATGAATGTTCTTTTTAGACAATGGATCCTATTTTATTTCTAAATTAATAAAACTAGTCTTGTTACTACATTAATAAAGCTGACTAATTTGACTAAATGAAGTGGCCGCAGTAGCCGAGTGGTATAGGTATCGGATCGTGGCTTGCCTTGTCACGAGTTCGAGCCCAGTACCACTAAAGACCCGCCGTGTAGGGCAGCGATGCACGTTAAATCTGTCGAGAGCTGAAACGTCCTCCCGTTGGTGTGGTAGTTAGGAGAGGGGGGTGCCAGCTCAGGTGTCGTCCACGTCACTTGACCATGGTTCAAAATTACGTGGTCCGTCGCCAAAAGCCCTCGTGTAGCTGAACAGTGCGACGTTAATATTCAATCAATCAATCAATTGACTAAATGAATCGCATATAAAGCTTTTCCAATTCATCAAACTAATATTTTTTGCGCTGATTTTCCTAAATGCTCATAAATACTTTTCATTTACTTTTTTTTCAATTCCTACTATTAGTTTACTCTCTCCCTATATATATATAATCTTGTTCAAATTTTCAATCGTTAATAAAATACTTTCTATTCATCCATTCAAGTTCAATTACATTTTTTAAAACTTGTAGTGGATGACACTTGATGTTAATACAGTTTTTCAAAAATTAATTCATTAATTAAATTAAAAAATGAATAAATAGTAACAAACAAAAATCCAACAGAAGTCCAACAGCGTATATAGAAAGGAAAATCGTTTGTTGTGCCCCTGTAATGCAATGGATAGCGTGTTGAACTTCTAATCCAAAAATTGTGGGTTCGAATCTACCTGAGATGGTCTTAATATCTGAGAATGTGATTTCTTTTTTACTACACTATTTTATTAGAATAATTAAAATTAATGATGAATAAATAGAAACAAATAAATATATAGAAAGGAAAATCGCTTTCTATTTTGTCACTTAATATTGTGATTCTGTCTCATATATATATATTTATTTATATTAATTGTACCTGTTTAATAAAAAGTAACTAAAATAAAAATTTTCTTTGTTGACCTAAGTAGGAATTGACTTTAAAAAAATTTTTTTTATATTACTTGTTTTTCAGTAGATTTGCTGAGATACACCATAACAATTTCTTGCGTGGTTAAGAATTGAATCCTGACAATTCTTTATTCCTGGAGGGAGAGAAAGCTATCAGATTGTTGCATCAATAGTTAAAAAAAAAAAAAGAAATAAACAAAATATAGATTTTATTCCATCTCAGTTCAGATTCTATGTGATAAAATCGTTATTTGCGAAAAACTGACTCACTCTGATTAATTACCAATATTTTGGTCTCAAAGCAATCAAAGTATTCACATTTTAAGGGGTTATTTCTTTGTTCAGGTACGTCTTACTTGCGAATCTTCGAGCAGCAATCCAGCAGCAAATATATCTTGGTGGAAAGGAAAGAAGAATGAAGAGCAGCTGACTCCGATATCAGTTTCTGTGTCACCATCCTCAGAAAATGGTGGTTTTGTCACTAAGGCTATTTTCTCCATGGAAGTTACTCCTGATGATGATGGTTCCATGTGCACATGTCAAGCGATTAATGAAGCTATTCAACAAAGTGTCCATGATACCATCATTCTCTCTGTTTTTTGTAAGAGTGAATGCATTCAAACTTGATCATCATGCTATTTGATTGTTTATTAAGTTCAGTTATCTAGTTAATTTAAAATAAATGCAAAAATTATTTAAAGAAATTTATTAAAACTATATAGCTTACAAAGGAATATAAATTGATTTTATGTTATAATATTATAGAGAATCTGGTACCCTATTGTAGCATTAAACACATTATATGATGGTTGAATTTTGATGGTTTTTATCAAAGTTGATTTGTTATTTTTCAATGTGAAAAGAAATTTAATTATGATATTACATCTCAGATTTATTTTAATAATTTTCTTAAATATTTTTATGTTCTTGAAAATTTAAAGATTTATGTATGATAATTGTTTTATATTATCCTATTTGAAAATTGCTTAATGATTAATAGCCTCATTATATTAAGACCTTGAATAAATTCTCACTGTTCCCTGAAAGATGGTCCTACCAGGACTATGTGAGTGTAATTTCTAGTTTTGAGTCAAATAAAGTATATTTGCAGGAAATTTTATTGCACTATTTTATTCAAAAGAAATTGGCAGCTGAAGCACACAGGATTTTTGTTTAAGATTCAATGCTCTGTTGGAAACAAGATGCAGAGATTGTGTGGTTTTGATGATCCAAAAATAATGATTTTGAAAATGTGAATAAAGAACACTCTTGCATACTAAAAAAGTTTGAGGACAAAGAATTGGAGGAATTTCTTGATGAAGACTCATGTCAGATGCTAGCTGAACTTTGAAAATCATTACATGTAGATGGACGAACAATTTTAAAATGTTTGAAAGCATTAGGACTGATTCAGAAGCAAAGACATTGGGTGCGGTAGGATTTGAAGCCAAAAGATGTTGAACAGCATTTTCTCATGTGTCAACTGCTCCTTCACAGCAGAAAAGGAAAGTTTTAGCTCTATATTATGACTGTCAGTGAAAAGTGGATACAGTACAATAATCCAAAGGGTAGAAGGTTGTGGGATAAGACCCAGTCATGCATCACCCATGATTCGAAGCTTCTCCTCTTTATTTTGTGAGATCAGCAGAGTGTCATTTATTATGAGCTACTCAAACCAAATGGGACTATTTTAGGAGATCACTATCAGCTTCATTTGATGTGTTTGAATTGAGTTCTAAAGGAAAAATGGCCTCCATATGAGCAGAGCCACAACAATGTGATTTTATTACATGACAATGCTCAGGCACATGTTACAAAAACAGTGAAAACCTACCTGAAACACTCCAATGTACTTACTAAGTCCTACCCCACTTGCAGTATTCTCTGGACCTAGCCCCTATTGATTATCACTTGTTCCATTCAATGGCACATGGCCTGGATAAGGAGCACTTCCATTTTTATGAAGATACCAAAAAATGGGTGATTCTTGGGTATTATCAAAAGTCGTATCATTTTTCCGATATGAAATTCATATACTGCCAAAAGGATGGGAGAAATGGTCTTTAGTAATGGGTAATACTTTCAGTGAAATGTTTATTTACCTTATATTTTAAAATAAAGCATTTATTTTGTAGGAAAAAAACCATGTGAACTTATTCCAGGTTCGAATATTAAAATATGTAAGCCAATTTTTAGGATAATTCATATTTCATGCTTTAAGTGTTGTCAGTTGTGCAATTTCAGTACATGCAATATTTTTAACTGTTTTTATAAATTACCATCACATTACATCATCATCCATAAATATTTTTACCATGAAGGCTATATACTTTGCTATTTACCATCTATTCTTTTTTAATTGAGCTAGTTACAAAATGGAATTAATAAGTTTAAAGGTTTACATTATAATAATATTTATAGTTAATAATGAAATATATTATATAATTGTATGTGTGGTCATATTAAAACTACTAAGACAACTAAAATTTGTATTAATTTTAATTATTGAATGTGAGTAAAAATTATGGAAAATAAAACTGATAAAGCATTACTAGCAAAAGTATTTAAGTCATGTTTATAAATTTAATTAATCTTTTCTCTTTTAGATAAACCCATCTTTACAGTTTCTGACACTGTAACGTATGAAGTTAAGGAAAATGATTCTAAGATAATCAATATGAGCGCAAAGGCGAACCCTGACAAAGTAACGTATAAGTGGAAAAAAGGAGATAATGTAATTGAAGAGGGTCCTGTGCTCAATGTCACTGATGCAGAAAGGTCTCTGTCTGGGGAGTATATTTGTATGGCTTCAAATGACATTGGGGAAGCTTCAGTTACTGTGACCTTAAACATACTTTGTAAGTCTTGAAAACTTTTCAAAATATAAATTTATCAAATTCAAAAAATTAAATACTTATCCAAAATATTTAAAACTATAGATACTTATCTGTTGTAAAGTCCATGAGCCAAATACAGCAATCAAATTCTGGGTTATAAATGGGATGCGCTATTTTCTTGCATCGTCAATTTGTTGATAGCTGTAAGTTAAATTTGGTGCCATTTTCTTCGTAGCTAGATTTTTTTTTTGTCATTTTTTTTATTGTTATGAAAATCAGGAATTTGTTGATGAAGGGGAAAAGAAGCAATAAACTTTTTTCAACTGAAAGAAATTTAATAACCTTTTTGACCGAATGGTCAGGCTGTGCAGAACTTGTGGCCACACACACATTTGGGTCCTGGTGCGGCTGAAGACCTGCCATGTAAAGGGGTGTGTTGCTCAGTATCCTCCATTGGTGTTGTGTGGTAGTTAGGAGTACCAGAGTTCAGGTGTTGTCCTCTTCTCTTGACCAAGGTTTAAAATGACAAAGTCCATCATCAATAGCCCTCGTATTTCTTTACAGTGCAACATTAATATAGCTCTCTCTCAAGCTGTGCAGACGGAAGTAGGTAAGAAAGGCCACTGAAGGTGTAACTTTATTGGTTATTGGTATACTGGTGATTTTTGTGTAAAGAATTAATTAGTTCTCAGAATCTTGAATTTTATTTATAGAAACTTTTCTACCTTACTTAATGCCAATGAATTATTCATTGTTGACTTTTGAATTAAAAGCACTAATTTAAGCCATTTTATTATTATTTAAAGGTTTGACATGTTAACTTGAAGGCTTGGTTTTGACTGTGTAAATTATAAAAAAAAAAAAAAGACGAAGTAACAAAAAGAAAAGGGCAATAAGCATTATTCATTTTCTTTACTTGCATCTTTTAAAATGATAATGTAAATAATAATTCATAAATTCTTTTCAACATTTGTCTTTTGCAATTAAACCCTTTTGATTTTTTCAGTTTTTTTTTTTTTAATTTCTTTTTCTGGATTACTTTTTTAATTTTCTTTCCTTTTTTTTAAAAAAATTTCTTTCCCTTTAATTATTATTGTCTCACATTAATGTTGAGCAGTTTCTCTAAAATTATTTCACATAATTTTTACGGAACTTAATTTCAAACTAATGCCAACTGCTGAAAATAAAAATGGGAATGAAGATCAATCAAGAATATAGTCAAATACTTCTTTTATTGTGTAAGTCATTTTGAAGGCAAGTACTCTATATTGGTAGTAGTAATGATTATTAATTTCAAAAGGAGGTTATTTAATGCATCTTATCTAAAAATCAAATTTATTATTCATTTACTGTGTTACAGTTTCATTTGAGTGGTATTTCATGGTTGTTGAGGTAAAGAAATTACATCAAATCATACTTCTTAAAAATTTTATTTCAATACTTTTTTTTATGAAAGTAAAACAGTAAAAAGAATTCACTGAGTATCCCCAAACCACTTATTGCACATTTTAATAGCATATTTACTTCTTTAGATCCTGCTATCATTTTAAAACCTGTTGATGAAAAAGATGAAATGATTGTTATTGCTGAACCTGAATCGAATGTCAGATTACAGTGTTCAGCAGATGGATATCCCTTGACAAAAGACACCATCAAATGGAAGGGCACAAAAGATAGAACTGAAGTAATTTCAAGCATGAATGGAAAATCAATCTTGAGCATAAGGAATGTTTCTCAAGATGTTTCAGGCACATTAACCTGTACAGCTGACAATGGTATAGGATCAATCGATGCATGGAAAATAACACTTCTTGTAAAACGTTAGTATGTGTTTATTTTTAAAATTATGTTTAAATTGGAAACATTTATTTTGTTCTATAATATTTTTTTTTTTTTTTTTGACATTTATGCTGAAAAAAAAAGATAAGTTAGGGGATGTTTTCATAATCATGATGCTTTAACTGGCTGATTTTAAAATCATTTGTATAAAATAAAAAAAATATTTGTAAAAATAAATTTTTTTTTCAACCTTTTTCATTTATTATTTATTTATTTATTTATTGATGAAACTTCAAATTGCATTTAAATAAATTCTGAATTTATAATACTTAGTTTTGGATTCCATTTTTAAAAATCTTTAGTTATAGTAAGTGGAAAAATATACAGACTGTGGTCATTAGAATATTATTTCCAAATCTTATTCTGAAAAAAAAAAAAATGCTTGTAATTATGTTAGGCTAATTTTTAATTTTTATTAAAAAATTTCCATGAGAACAAAAAATAAGCAGAAAAGTATAGTGAAATATCCTACATAAATAGTGTTTCTTCATGATTTCTGAAGATGAATCTGTGCATATTAAGGAATAAAATTGCAATACTAACAGGAAAGTAATGGAGTATTTAGGTAAAATAAAGAATTTGTGTGTATGTCTACTCTTATATAAAGATGAAATTTAATATGTGTTAGAAAAATATTTTCAACAAAGATGAAAATTGTGCTACAATAATTTCAATAATATAGGTCAATTTTAAAAAATCCCATGTATATTTTCTATTACAATATTTAATGCATGAGTAAATAATTTCTATAAGATATTCATAACTGTTGGATAATTTCATAAAACCTTAAGTCATTTCTCTATTTTGTTAATATGTGCTCTAGATCATCAGTAATATTTTTATTAATATGTGTTCTTTTAGTATAGAATCTTTGCAGCATATTAAGTTTAGCACCGACTGGTTGATTGTGAATTTTATCCGTGGGTACCTTCATGTGGAATAATGGAAGCTCTATGTGTTAAATACAACTAGGTCTCGTTCCAACAACATGAGACCTAGTTGTATTTAACAGAGTAGTTATAAAGAAAAGATTGTATTTCAGAAAGACCTAGACTAGGGGCAGTTAATGCATCAGCTGAGTGATACATATTTATATGTTGTCAGCAGTTAAGAGATTGATAAATTTACAAATGGTGATTTGAATACCTATATTTGTTCCAATTCCGACAGTTTGCTTTGTAGCTATGGTATAATGTTCAGTAAAACAAAATAATACATATTTTGAAATCCTCAAACTCTGTAAATTTATCAATCTCTTAACTGCTGCCAACATATAAATGTCTCACTCAGCCGATGCGTTAATACCCCTAGTCTAGGTCTTTCTGATATACAATCTTTTCTTTGTACAGTAGAATGTCGTTTATCAGAATCAATTGGGATTGGACACTGTTTCGATAACTGAAAACCGAATGAGATCGATGCGGTATATGAATCCAGATGCTATAGGAATATTGAAAATCATCACATGTGGGAAACATGCTTGAAGAAAAAGCAAAGCAGGTGCAAAATGTTGCAATTTTACCTTTTATTGTGGAAAATAATCCCTTATTTTTTGCTGTACCATTGTTCTCCTTTTTCTTTTCACTGCAAGGTCTCTGGTTCTCTTGAGCAGCAGTAGTTGAGTAGGACAGCACTCTGATTGTTATTCGTACCACTCCATAGCTGTCTAACCCAGAAAATGCATCAACATTTGATGGACCCTTGCTACTTTCCTTGTTGTTGTTGTCCTCGTCTTCATCTGTTTCTTCGTCACCAGGGTCAGATTCTTCTTGCACAAAAGTAACAATCTCGTCATCATTCAGCATTTGAAATCCAGTCTTCTGCATCGCATGCCATCCAGGTTTCTACATCTTCTTCATCGCATTCTTGAAATCCTTTGATCGAATGGACAAAGTCGGTAATCTCCATGTGATACACCCTCTCATTTGGAAACAAACAGAACATATTCCGCGCAGATATTTACCAAATCACACAACTGAAATTCCCCAAATATCCCTGACCTTGGATTTTCCCGTCACTTTTGGCCTCACGCGAATCAACTGTTGAGCATTGCACTGTTTGAAAACGTATTCATATACATTACATATAGTTGACAAAAAAAACTGGTCTAGATATTTGACGCTCTGGATAATAAACATTCGGATAAATGACTTTCTGCTGTACTGCTATTAGTAAAACTACTTTAAAGGCTTTGGAATGCAGTAAAATGACCTTGATAGTATTTGCTAAGGGTTTACTTATTTCAGAGAAAGATTTGCTTATTTATGACTTTTCTTTTCCTCTCAATACAATGTATACACGTGCCTATGTGAAAAATGGTTGCACTAAAGTGAATTGCATATCTTTTAATCCATTGTTAAGAGGTTAATGAACACATTTTTATCTTACTTTTGAAAAGGATAAAAAACTTTGTGTCCTGTACTTTTCCTAATTCTGTGTAAGCCTCTACTGGCCACTTTTTAAATTATTAAGGCTTGACAGAAAAAACTTAAATACTATCACTTTCTTACAATTTTTTGGACTTGGCAACTTGGTCTAATTTTTGCCTGGACCATGTAGAATAAGTCACAAGAATTCATATTTTAACAAAACTAAATGTATGTAATTGCTTATAAAGTTTATATAATTTAATGTTACCTTTTTTGAAAAAAATGTAAATTACAATTTGCGATTTTAATTCTTTTTACTTAGATCAACCTGTAATCACAAGCACAGATAACAGTACAGTTTATAGTGATAGAGGTGTCACTGCAAAATTATATTGTACAGCAGAAGGAATACCTGATGTATCTTTTACTTGGACTTACGAAGGAGTGGTCATATCCGATACAAATTCACGATTTAAAAATGACATTGCTAAGTTGGATCACGTTACTTGGCAAGGTATTTTGACAATTCAAGATGTGGTTGCAAAAGATTTTGGGGATTATATTTGCATTGCCAGAAATGAAATCGGATTTGAAACCATAAAAGTTTCTTTTTTGCCCAATAGTAAGTATTTTTATTCTTGAGTCACAAAAAATTTTAAAATATATGCATAGTTCCTATCTTTCTTGGCAGACTATTTAAAAATGAATAAAAAGGATATTTTAAAAGTTAATTTTGATCTTGATGTTTATTTTGTGACTTTCTGCTTGTAAAATAATAAATTAAACATTTTCAATTTGAAAATTCTGATAAATCTGACACAAATTTGCTACAACCCCCCCCACCAAAAAAAAAAGATTATCCAATAAAAATAATTTTCATTTGTAGACTTGATGAAAAAAATTCATTCTATTGTGGTGTATATTGAATAATGTAGGTATAGATTGGTTTAGAGAAATAATGTGTGTGTACTGACATATATTATAAATCAATTTTAATTCAGTATACTTGGTGGATTTTAATTTAATTTTTCAATTGATGATTATTGTTTTATCTGTCTGTTAACTATTAATTGCTTTTTTTTCAGGTATTCCTGATCCACCTTTAATTGTTCGAATTCTGAATACGTCAAAAAATGGCCTTCTGGTCACTTGGGTCCCTGGTTTCGATGGAGGACACAACCAAACCCATCGAATCCGTTACAAATCTGTGTTGGATCCGGTTTTCTTTTACATTGATGTTCATCCTCCTGCTACAAATTCTGTTTGGGTTTTTGGTCTTCGATCAGGATTGGAGTATGAAGTGGCTATGAAATCGATTAATGAGAAAGGATCCAGTTTATACACGACTGAAATTGTGAAGGCTATGACTCTAGGTAATTTATATAATCACTGATAATGTGAACTTTTTCTTATTAATCTTTTCCTTTTACAATTAGTAATGTTTTTAGAAATACAATAATTATTCAAATTTTGCATATGAAATAATAACTAGAAATGTTACTACATAAAAAATATTTATTTCCATCTTATTTGCAGTAGGTCGAATATTTTTATGCATTACTTTAGAAAACAAACACAAAAGTTTTAGAAAGAAATCATAATTTTTAACTCTTGAAATAAGAAAAAAGCTATTAAAAAAGATAGTAATAATGTGCCAACCAATTATTAAGGTACAAGAATGAGAGAAATTGTTACTTTACGTATTAGTTAAATAAAATCATGCATTTTTAAACTAAAAAATCATGAATATTTTAAATATATTTATATCTAAATATAAGATTCTATATTTCTATATTTTTGCTTCATTTTTTAAATTTAATACAAAGCAAAGTCTTATAAATGTTTCTTTATTTATAAGGTTAAATATGATTGAACCTGTATAAATTGACCACATGCAATGAACTAAAACAAATTGATTAATTTTTTTAATGTAGCCAACCGTACTGGCTTGTGTAAACAATTTACTCCATCTAAAATTTTAGAGAATTATGTATATAAATATCATCCATAATTAGCTGTTTTCCTATGCTTTAGTCATTCTTTTTGAAAACATGCTAAGCAAAATCATTCTCAAATTATATTTTGTTTGCCATGTTGATATGTAAATTCTGTTCAAAGTTCTCTTGTGACATAATGTGGAAGTTTGCAGGTGACACTTGAATGGGATTCAAAATAACTTGGTCCATTTTTAATAGCTTTTGTGTAGCTTTAAAATTTAGCATTATTAAACATTTGAATTACTAATTATGATATTTTGGTTCCTCCACAATTCTGGTTGTACTTTTAAACATACCTGAATACTTTCTCATTATAAATGGCTTTAACTATACTGTCAGATACTTTTTTTAATTCAAGTATTTTATGTACACTAAGATTGCTTTATAGTGTTTATTTTTTCAAATGTACATTTTTAAAATTATCGTCTAATTACTCAAACTCAGTGGCGCAACAGCCCATGAGGACCTAAGCCTACTGTGACCATTCAGTATACGGGACCATTGGCCGCTGAGGTGCATGAGCAGATATCCCGATCAGGTGGTCAGTCTGAAGCGAGACCCCAGTGTTCAAGTCCCCAAACAAGCTTGGTTCTCATTTATTGACCCACTGCAGCAGGGATGAAAGGTTGAGTTGATCTTGCCCACCCTGGGAATAGAACCCGGACCTGGGGTGTGGAAGCACAATACGCTACCACTCGACCACTGGGCCTCATTGTCTAATTACTACAGTTAAAACGATTACTTCACATTCAATGAATGTTCACCTCATCCTAAACAATGTAATATTTGACCGAATCTAACATGTTAGAATGACAAAAGATGGAAAAAGAGTATAAATAATAACTAAACAATTAGAGGAAAGGAATGAGAAACATTGTTCGTACTTGTTGGGGTAATGTGAAATTGACTTTTCAAGTTAAAGAAATTAACTTTATGAATGTTGCTAATCATTTCTGATAAAACCTCAAAAGTAGCCAATGCAGACGTGACTCATTAGAATTTGAAAATTAAGTTAACAAAAAAATAACTTTAAAAGTTCTGAATCAGAACGTTTTTATTGATATTTTTAATTTAATTTATATTGTATTTGTAGCCAAATGAATCAAGTGTTTAGAAATAAGTAATTTGCTTTTAAAGTTTGATGTTTTAAAAATTTTCTTTCTTGAATAATATTAATCATTAGTTTCATTATTTAATGCTATACAAATTTATAATTACCTTTTAGGTTCCCAAGGTTCTAGAGGCGATTCAAAACGGGATCGATACCTGGGTATAAGTTTTATGGAACTTTTAGGAACGAGTATTGGAGCAGTATTCTTTTTATTATTGATTTTCAATATTGTACTTCTTGCTCTGTATTATCATAAGAAAGATAAGAAGATTAGCTTTTCAGGTATTTAGTATTGTTTATAAGTCATGTTATGTGGTAAAGTAAATTGGCTGATTCAATGTGTTTTTTGTATTTTTTTATTGATATTTTCTTTTTTTAATTGTGAAGTTTTGTTGAAGTTAATTTAATATATCTTATTTAGATGAAGACTTATCCTGTTATTCTGATATGGACAGTTCTTCAAGATCTGAATCTGATGAAACTACATTCACAGAATATTCTTCTGAAACTTTAAATGATAAAACTATTTCTACTAACAGTATATCTGTACATTATTCTGATACTGTAAGTTCTTTAATTAATTTCAATTTTTTTATACTAATGCAATGTTCAATTAAATCAGTTTTCTTATATTAATTTCAATGTTTTTCTAAATTCATTGAACTGAAATTAGCATGAAAGTTCATCTACATATTTGGTGATTAAAATACACTCCTGGCCACACAAAATACAACACCCTAAAGGAAGCATGCAAACTATTGTGAAATTTACATCATGTGTTGTCGTCAGTCATTAGCATTATAGTGCAGACACACATCAGGGGCGACCGTAACCCCTCCCACAAGCGCAAAATAAGGGGAAAACAGATTAGTGATCTGAAGTACAGCAATTGTTTTTTCATAAGTTTTTTTTTTTTTTTTTTGCATAAGCAGTTTACTTATGCCTTGTGGAAGAAATTGAGCGTCTTTTGACCAAGTTTCTGAATTCGACTGAGAAAGAATAGTAGCCAAAAGGGATTATAGATTCTCCTTCACTGAAATCGGTCAACTTGTTGGATGAAACCAAACAACTGTGATGTGATCTGTCATCGATGGATGTAGGAGGAAATGACTGACTGATGGGGCTGATCACACCCACCTCGTTGCACTACTGCCCATAATGACATGCATGTTTGCCACAACTACATGGCAGCAGAGTTGCACAGTGTTATTTATAACCTGAGTGATGACTATATATTCCCTCAGAAATTCTTTATTAACCAACAATTTAACGATCCAATTCATAATTCGTAAAAACAACTTCCGAACATAATACCAAAACATCCAAGACGCAATGGATCAAAAACTATACTTCTGAGCAGACAACACATATCTTCATTGATTTAAACCTGCTAGCAAAAGTAAGAGAGTGAGTATCAACGTATCGTAAATTAGATTGAGATATTAAGAGAGCATCAAAGTACAAAACATCTCGTTTAAATGTCTACGGTACTGGAAGTTGCCGCCTTCCTGATGATTTCCAATCATGTGATCAAATGTAGTGGAAACATGGGACCGCCACTCTAGCAGGAACAATCGCTAATCGACCATTCAGCAATTAGTACCTAAAAGGTTATGAGACAATTTACCTTTTTTGGTTAACAAGGCAGATTGTGCACATGGTAGTGATGGATCATGCAGCCACATCATGAATGATAGCATAACAGATTCAGTCTGTTACAAATCATTTGGTGTCCATTCGTACCATTTGACGAGGTTGGCAGCAGAGTGGAATGTCCACAAGGCATCCATTGCTTTGTTTACCCTTGCCTGGAAACCACAGGTGTTTGTGCTGACAATGGTGCAATAAACGATAGACATAGACAACAGAATGGAACGACATTGCATTTACTGACAAATCCATCCTGCTTCTGCCTACAACCTCACGAGGGTCTTATTCGAGTTTGGAGGTTCCATGGTAAGAGGCTGCTGTTGCATTATGCATCGCCACACTGGTCCTGCACCCGGTATCATGGTTTGGGGTTGTATTGGATTTCACTGCCGCACCCCTCTAGTATGCATTGCTAGTACACTGAATAGCTAGTGCTACATCTCTGAGGTGTTGGAGCCCATGGTCCTCCCATACATTCAGCGCTTGCCATCAGCCATATTCCAGCAGGATAATGCACGACCACACATAGCCTTCAATGTTCAAGAGCTCTTCTTTACCCATTAGATTGAATTTTTCCCTTAGCCTGCTTGTTCTCCTGATCTGTCACCAATCAAAAATGTGTGGTCTATGCTTGCAGGACTGGCCCTAGATACACCACTTGCTCCTACACCAGATCAATTTTGGCAACATGTGGAAGCCGCATGGATTACTGTACCCCAAGAATACATACAAAGCCTCTTTGGTTCTATGCCAAAGTGTGTGGCAGTGATTATAGCCAACAATGGCGACTAGACAAACTGCAAATTTTGTCATCATCCACATCTTGTATGAGGCTGTAATTTTAATCGATTGATCTTTGTACAAAGTGATATCTGCCAGATAAATTTTGCTGTCATATCTCTGGTCCTTCCTGATGTTGCATTTTGTGTGGCCAGCAGTCTAGTGAGTTTTCATGAATTTAAATTGTTTTATTACTTTTGTTAGAGTAAAATTCTTATACCCATTTAAAAAGCTAAAAAGTGGTATAAAATATTATACCTGTAGCACATCATGATATATTCTATGGAATTTTCAGTCAGTTTTTTAATTAATTTTTCTCTTAAAAATTGATTTATCTTTAACAGAAACCTGAAGAATCCTATTCCTCTTCTGATGAAATCGAAACTTCCCAGTCTTCAGAGTCATCCTCTTCAGTAAAATATTATAAACCACAACATACCTATGGTGATTTTATTTGAAACACATTTTTAATAATTTGTTTCCAAAAAACTATATCTTCATTTCATAAAAAAATCAGTTGATTTCTGATCATTTTGTTTCCATGTACATCATTGAAGTATTCATTTTCTAGAAGAATATTTGATTTCTTTTTTTAAATAATAGTTTGTATCATAACCTAAAATAGTTTTTATGTATCATATCCCATAACAATAAATCTTTTTTTTTTACTTTATAGTAATTTTTTCTTGTATCTTTTTGGTAATGTTAATTTAATTTTTTTAAAATCTTTTTGTTGATCAAGAGTTGTTTTTTTTTAAATATGAATCTCATTTTGGTAATTTATAAACTTAACATGTTTTCTTGCAATTCTCGAAAATGCAGAAAATGAAGTTTTGAAACTGCGAAGTCATTTACAGAAAAGGTGTCTTCGAGCATTATTGATTTTTTGTTACTAATCTGGATAGCAAGATGGACGATTATTCTATTGTCATGTAAAATTACTCGAGTCTGTTTAATAATCATTTGAAAATACTTTAAAATTATATCTTGCAAACTAATAATTTTAAATTATATTATAAAACCATTTAATTGTTAGATGTTGCATGTGTATATAGAATATTTTTTGAACTGTAAAGACTTGACTAGGAGGAAGGTGAACTATGATTGATTGGTTGGGATTTCATTCTTAAAAATCCTAAATATTGTTGATATCAAAATTATAAAATTTCTTGAAAATTTAGAGAAGGTATTAAAATATGTAATAATAATCACACAAATAAAATAGTAAAAGCAAAAAGATGACAAAAAAGTGTTCATTTTTTAAATCTGAATATATATAGTTAGAGAGTAATATATATTCACAAGTTAATAAATGCTTATGATGCAGTAGTTAAAAGGTAATGTGTTGTTTGAATCCAGACTCTTTTGCAATGATTAAATTTTCTTAAAAATACATAAATTTATTTGCATATAAAAGATGAATTCATTTATAAACATAATGCAATATAACATTTTTTATCAATAACTATGCTCAATAATTTTAAAGACATAATGAATATGAAGATTTGAATTTTATTTGAAATATCTAAGTTTATTTTCCACAAGTATTCATTAATATTATGAAATGTTTAATCAATAATACACATAACTTTATTTTTCACACGTACACATTTTATAACATCAATAGAGTCTTAATGATCTTATTAAAGCTCGAAAAAAGAAGTAAAAGTTGTATTCAATGTTCACATACTCACCAAATGCTTAAAGACTTGTTTTTAACAACTTCCAATGCTGGTACAGAATGAGTTTTTTCCTTGTTTTAATTTTAGTCTTGATGAGATATACTTCCTATTATGTTTTACATTTTATGTAAGGCTTATATGCAAAATTGTTTTCTTTGAATAATATTTGTTTATTGTGTACTTCCTCCCTTACCTAAAATTAAGTTATTTTCTTCATTACATTTTCCCATAAAGATCAAACTATAAAGGCCTTACACAAAACGTAAGACTTCAGTGAATGTCTCTCTCATTTTTTGTTCTACAAACAGATACATTTATCAACTAATTAGGAAATCAAATATCAGCAGAAGGATCCCATTCCAAGTCTACAGTTTCTGTCTTGGGTGTTACCTTAGCATAAGAAAACTGTTTTTTTGCCCTAATATACAAACCAACTCTAGTTCTGGAACATACCACAGCCGATGCAGCCAGGACAACCAGGCCGAAAGCCACCATTGTGGAAAGGGTGAGGATAAAGGTTGTAAGAGCCCACTTGTCTTGGCATTTTAGTTCTGATGTCTTGACTGTGCTGAGGGGCCTACCTCGTAGATGAGAAGGGCTATCACATCTGCAAAGAGGAATATAGTCCATGTAATGAGATTAAGACTATTAGATCATTTTTTTTTTCTGTCTCTAATCTTAATGTGTCACTTAAATTTCATTGATCTTTTTCTTCAATCAACTCTATTAAATTACAGAAATGCTGATTATAAATCGGTAATTTATTAATAACTATATTTGACTATTAAATGTTTTCTAGTTTTTGCCCAATGCAATGAGATCCTCACTGCTAATATGTTTCATAGTGTGAGCAACTTGTTCCTGAAGTTTCTCTCTCACTGTCTTGCCTACTTAAGGGTGTGTGAGGAATGAAAGCAGAACCAGAGAATTCCATAATCACAATTAAGTATTTAGTCAAACAAATTAACCAACAACAATCTATTCCCAAAGGGAATGTTTAATGAGTAGCACAGAGAAAACAATGATTATTAAGCAAATCTGTGACTTATTTAACTCAATGTAATCTATCATTGATTCCTAACCTCAAATCTACTGATTCAACACAGTGGCTAAACACCACTCTTAATCTTTACTTGCAAAAGTAAACCTTCTCCAATCTTACCTGCATCTAGAATTACAAAACTCTTACTTTATATAGTTGAACTAATCTGAATATTACGGTTTCTTCTTGACAGGGATGACTGTGAATTAAATGCAAATACTAGCCCAAAAATTCCCAAAAAGGATTAGTGAGAGGACGTGTATAGATTAGTCACAATAGTATTTAACCACAGTTAGATGAATAGGTTGAATAGTTAAGTTGGTACCTCACTCTTCACACTTATAGCAGGATTTTGAGCTGTAACAAATTTAATGTGCTTCAGCATCTGCTGCATTATGGTCCTTGAAATAATATTCATAGCTGTGAGGTTTGGGAAGCATAACTATAGGGATGACTGTTATACATTAAAAGAAAATAAGCCTCACTTGATATGACATAAGTTAGGCTAGCTTTGGGGCTCAGAAGTCTTTGTTCCACTTGCCGTATTGAGCTGATGCTGTATTGAGACTCAACATTGGCATAGTTTGGACTTAAAGAAGCAGCTCAGGTGTCACTTGACCAAGGTTTAAATTGTCCATCACCAATAGCACTCATATTGCTTCGGAATGGGATGTAAATTAAAATAAAATCAAACTGGCCCTGTCTCAAATTATTTGAATAGAATAGAATACGGGAAAAATTCGGGAACTGCTGTCATTGCTGATGACGAAAGCAAGTACTTAAAGTTAAACAACTTGAAATGGATTCTCCCAACCCTTCCCTGGCCAGGTTGGTTTAGTCGAACCGCACTTACAGCTGTTATCTTCCGAAGCTAGTTAGCTTTGTTCCGCGATCAAAGAAAAATGACTTTTCTTGAACAGCGTTGAACAGTAAATTCTGGCAACGCTTAGATGGAGACTTGGGAAATGCTAAGTAAGGTGTATGGTGAATCTATATCATGGCAAGATTCACGAATTGCATAGGACCGAGAATCCACTGAACGCGTTGGATGAACTTCGACTTCACGGAAAATGTTGCGTTGGTGTCTGAATGTGTTCGAAAAGATCGCAGTCAAACACTTGAACAAATTGCTGAAGTTGCACACTTCTGGAAGATGTCGTTTGAGGGAATCTATTCCTCGCAAAAGCCTTAGTTCTGGCAGAGTGACGATTGGTATCTTCTGTATGACAACGCACTAGCACATCGATCCCAATTGGTAAAAGGGTTCCTCACCAAAACTCACACTAACGTGCTTCCACATCCCCCTATTCACCAGACTTAGCCCCGAGTGACATTTGCCTGTTCCCATCAATAAAAGAACATTTACAGGGACGTCGTTTTGTGTCATCAAATAAAGTTAAAGTAGCATGGTAGGAGGCCTTACGGGAGGTTGCGAAAAACTGCTTGCAGCTGTGCTTCCAGAAGTTATAAGTGGCCGCGGTAGCCTAGTGGCCAAGGTAACGGACTTGTGGCCGGCATGTCATGAGTTCGAGCCCATATCACTGAAGACGGAGCTCAACGGCATGTGGCAGTTCTTAAAGTTTACTCTCCTTGTCCGAATTACCATGTGATCCAAGCCGCTCCTGCCCACATCTTGCCTTATATCGGTTGCCATAAGAGCCAGCTGCTCTCAAGTCCTGCTACATTTCTTCGTTGTTTCGAGTGCCTGGACTTGATCTAGATGTTTCTGTCGATCGGGATAAGAAACAACAACAAATGGATCTTTTGCTGGTTTATTGCATGTTTCTGGTTATTTCATGACTTCCTCCTAAAAATTATTCCATGTTTTTTTCCCCCCCTGTGATTCGTTGGATTCACGGTAATTTGACATCAAGGTCTTTGGGTTTGATTTTTCGTACTACCAAAAACCTTTTTAGAGAATGATTGGGACTACTGCTTGCTGTATTCTATTGCAGCGGTTCTTAAACTAGGGTCTGTGGATCCCTGGAGTTGCGTGTCCGCGAAGGTCTCTCATTTAACGTTAAGATTTCCCTCTCATACAGATTCTAAAAGGCCTCTTGGAAAAATTGCAAAATGTGCCATCCTAGACTAGATCCCTAAATGAAAAAACTACTAGAACATGTATTTCAATCAAGAATATTAATTCAGTTTTTTTTTTTTTTTTTTTAA
>BMAV01025213.1:146399-160857 GCA_019973955.1 Trichonephila inaurata madagascariensis | reverse complement strand
CCGACTGAAGACAAAATAAACTAGGATTTGAGACATGTTAGGGATTGAATTCATACTAAAAACATCAAAAGAAATTTTCTGAGTTATTTTAAGGATTTTAGATCCCTGCAGAACTGCAAGTCCTTACGTAATAAGAGTAAAAATTCTCTTAGAAGAAATGTGAAAACATAGTATAAAGTGGCCCACAAAGATTTGCTGAGTGACTACGAGAAGAAATAAAAAAATTTATGTTCCGAAGTTCGTGATTTTTAATCAATATTTGTCAAAAAAAAAAAAAAAAACCATTTGAAAGTGCAAAAGTGAAAAGAAGTTTTATTTCTAGTATTTTGTGACATCAGTCCAAAGACAACTTTTTTTATGTGCTAGAACTTAAGTTACTCCAATGAAAACCTTTAACTCTTGTAAGATTACAAATAATAGTAGCACTCCTGGTTGTACATTTAGAAAGTTACTTACAAATCCTCTTTCTTGATACTATAAAACAAATTTTATGAAGTGACTCCCAAATTGTCCTTCACTGATTGAAAGGATAATAGAAACAATGTTGCTAACAGAGTGGCTCAAGTTCAATCAATAACTTACCGGAATGTGGGATCCATTGCACTAACTTGTATGTGATCCTACTGACCTTACTGCAAGAGGCAGGGCAAATCATTACAAGTTCTCTTCTATAGTTTGGACAGCCTGGTTGTTCAAGTCAATGGAGTCATGATCTAAATCAATTTCCCAAACTTTTTTGTCCGATAGACCTCCCCAACATTGAATTTTTGCAAATTTAACAACTTAAATGCCTTTTTGACAACTGGTATAGAGCTACTTATTTTAAAAATTAAAATTTCGAATTGTAATGAAATACAATGTTTAAAACTTAAGAAACACATGTTTATTAATTAAATTAAAATTTAATTAATACATGAAATAACTGGGAGGGATGAATTTGGTGCTTCAGTAACAAATTTTCAATATTTGGCCTCAATCTTGTCAGATTTAATCCTGAATCTTTTTTGGTCAGTAGTGCCCAGTTTTTTTAGATTGACAACCACTTTGAAACTCCTTTTCATTACGAAAAGCACAATTAAAAACCTTCCCAAGATATTCAATAATTCAGGACAAGTAAAAGATACATCTTTTTAAAGCCAAAATTGCTAACATCCGTTTTTAAACATTTAAGATCTTCATTAGTGCCTATTCCGATCAGTTCCTCTTATAAACTGTCTTTTTTTATTCAATGTGTCCATATGAATTCATTGCCTTCTGTGGTATTACCATGTTCAAAGCATTCTCAAATCTAGTTTCAAAATCTGAATAAAGGGCATTTAAATTTTGAACAGAGGTTAAAACATCATTTTCCTGGTGTGACAAATTGAGAAACTGGGAAAATTTGCAACGTCTAAAATTATAGTCCTTTAGCTTAATTATAACAAGAAACAATGAAAATAAGGTCCTTGTTTTAATAAATTTTATGCTATCACCTTGAAACAGCAAAATAATTTTATTAAGCTTAGTAAATAAACCTGTTAAATAGGTAAATCTGGTTTACACTTGAGAGATTACATTTATTTTTAAAATTAAAGTCACAATCTGAGGAGCCACTATCGTTGAACCCGGGTTTATACCTCATGGATTCCTTCAAATTATTTTTTCGCTGACATGGACCCCATGCAGATTATCACAGACCTGTGGGGGTCAATATAGGCCACTTCGGGAAATACTGGTCTAAATTAAAATTCTTATCCTTTATAAATATTCTCATCAACTATAACATCACTCTACATCCCCTTTCTAAATTGCCTCAGCTGTAACCCAATTCACTATTGTAATTCATACTGCTAAAATATATTGAACTCACATTTTACATCTTCATACACTAGTCTTATATGAAGTAATATGTAAAATTATTACAAACAAGTAGAACTTCTTGGTTTTTCAAATATGTAAAAACTATATACCAAATGATTACTAATAATCCAGCAAGCTTCATAAAAACCTCATATAACAAAATAATTGTACTACCAAACATTAATAATACCATAAATAAACACTGGCAGGTAAAGCCCAGACATAAAAAATGCAGAAAGATCATTTTATATATTGCTGCCATATACCTACCTTATTAGTAAATCACTAGGCAAAGACTTCCTAATGACCAGTGCTAGTTACCAGTCACTAACAGAGTGTAACGTCGTCAGTAGTTAGTACACAAGAAAATTTGTTGCAGACTCATCTTAAAATTTTAAACAGTATTTAATAGCTTCATATGTTATTAAAATGTTCATTAAATAGGCCAAGCCGGGCGGACAGTCTCTTTTCACTCGAGGTCAATCCCTATTCCGCCAGGCACTCCTCAATCCCTTGCCTTTCCGGGCAAATCTCCAGTTTACTCCATGGTTCTCTGCCTCCATCCAGGGCCCCGTCCGCCTCACTCCAGGGCTCTATGTCCAAGTTTCTTTCCTCTCCGTCCAACGTTCCAATCTTTTCAAGTTTTTCTTTCCTCTCCGTCCAACGTTCCAGTCTTTTCAAGTTTTCCTTCTCCCCTCTCCGTCCAAAATTAACCCCTTTTAAACACCAGGGGCGGGTCCACCATACGCCCCTCGTCTTCCTCATTGGCAGGCCAAAAAAAAAAAGGTCTGCCCTCGTCTTCCTCATTGGCAGGTCAAAAAAAAGGTCTGCCCTCGTCCCCGGGCCACTTTCGTCTCCCATTTGCGCGGCAAACACAAACACATTCCTCGTCCGTCTGGAATCCAAGGGCGCCATAACTCTCATCCAACTTCTGAAATTTCCATTCATCTCACACCTGGGCCTCATAGCCCTATTCTTTATGCATCGACTTGCATACAGGCTTCGCATATTCAAGACTTTCATACAGGAATGCCTATTGTCACCGGCATTCTTTAGCCATTGTAAATTCCAGACCAGATGTCCGCGTTTGTCCGAGGCCAGACAACAAACAATGACCCCATGGCCACCTGCACTTGTCACCCAACATCTGTTTGGGGATGAATAGATAGGGTGACTTCAGATGAATAGATAGGGTGGGGTTCACCCCAATCGAAGACGTCACAAGAGTATAACCTAATCAAATTTAATAATATAACCAAAATTTAATCTAGAATGGAGAACTCAAAATAATGTTTTGTTTATTTTATGTTTTATTATGAAACAATTACACATTAACTTGAAACACATCAAAATATACAGTAATACAAAAGTACTAGTACATATAAGTACATAAAACATAATGACATTTAAAGAGGTAAAATATTATACGAAAAATTATCAAAATAAAATAATAAAGAAAAAAAAAAATTAAACCAAAAACATAATACCTTTAAAGATTTCAGAGTTAGCTATATGAGTAAATGCTTAAATAAAGCCAAAATATAACAGTTTAAATTCACACATATTTACCTACAAAGTAACCAGAAATATGTGTGTGTGTATGAACATATCATTAATATTACACTAAATTATTATACTAAGAAGCAAATGATAAGAAAATAACAAGACAGTACAGTAATACAACAGCAAATTAAGGCAATTTTAATAAGGATTTAGCAAATCAATTGGGTCTTACAATCTTAATTAGAATTAAAATTGCAGGGTTAAACAGTTTCAAGATGCAATATACATGCAATAGGATCAAAAGTTTAGGGACTATGATCAAAATTATCAGTTTCTCAACAAAACTGATACTAAGTGCTGCCACATCCTGCTTATTCAATGGACAAAGCTTGTGATTTTTTTAAAATTATTACTATCATTGAAGAAAAATGTGCAGGAATGTCATTTTGAGCTATCAGATGAGGTAAAAGCAGCAACGCAAGAGGCCTGATGAATGACAGCAAAAGATGGCTTCCAGCAGCACTTAAAAAGATTGTATGAGCACTGGCAAAAATGTACTGCCACACAAGTGGATTATTTTGAGGTGGTTGTGCCTCCATATTTTAAAACTTTCAAAAGGACTTTTATGCAATGTCCTTGAACTTTTGGATCTTTCTACGTACATATATTTGTTATGCAACAATTCAAAAAAAGGAGAAATCAGTCCTCAATCTAAATATAACAGATAAACAATGAAGATATGAAATGTGCACAATATAAAAACAAATTTTTCACAGAATTTTTATAATTATGTTAAATAAAAATCATGTAAAAAAAGAATAGGATCGAAATGTATTTTTCAAATAGAAGTTTCTTTTGGATAATAGATCATTACATAAAAAAATTAAATCAGTTACATACCATAATTCTCAACCCATATAAGACACTTTTAAAACTCAAAAATGAGCCCTAAAATGAACCTGTGTCTTATGGGCCTTCCTCTAAGACAAGATGATTCCCAAAGAAAGATACTATTAAATATATTTAAAAGCGAGACAGTCAAAGTCTTTTAACTAGTAACAGAGACAACCAAAGTGAAAATAATAACATACATGATTTTAGCAGAAGTGATGACAAATGTAAAAATTCCATTATTGTTGCATATAGTATCATTAGAAGATATGTGCTTCGATCCTTTTCTGTCTGATACAAGTATTTTTCATAAATTCGAACCTGTCAAATCACAGTGCATCTTATGCAATGGTGTCTTATAGGCCAGAAAACATGGGATATACAGTTTAAGATACAATTCAAATAGTAGAAATTCAAGATAAGAAACACTTCCAAAATAAAATGAGCTATTTACAATATTAAGATTTGATTTTCATCATATTATATTATATATATAAAAATTTACAATGGAAATCTTACCCAATCCTCAATCATACGAGACCATGAATATTCTAGATAAAAATTTAACCTTAATGATTGATTAAATATATGCTAAACATCTTTGTTTTGATGCAATAGATAATTAAAAAGCCAAACATACATTAATTGGACAATTTATAGCAAGAAATTTTAAATACATGAATGAATAATTTTAATCCATATTATAAGGCAGATACATAAATAAGTTTAAATTCTTGTAGAACAAATGCAAGTAAGATTTTTTTTTCCCACTTAACATTAAAAAAAATACAAAATGTACATAATTTTACTTGGTTTACTAGTAACATGAATATGAATTTGATTGAACATGAGATATGAAAATGAGACAAAATGTTTTTCTTTCTCTTGCCACATCAAAAAAACCTTTTTTTTTCCCTTCTGGAATAACATTTATTCTATGGTGTTTCCATCCCTGAAAATTTTAAGAGAATTTGAGTCCTATTTTGAAAGTTAAAAATAATTAAATTATCCATTAATAAAAAGAAGGAATGATATAAAACAAATACCGTAAAATCCGGCGTATAGCGCGCACCCATACTTTTAATTTTTAGGTTTATTTGCCATATAACGCGCACCCCCATTTTTACGAAAGAGCGAGAAATGGGCGTGTGGGATGCTGGTTTTTTTTTTTACGCCATTTATTTGAGGTATTATCCCAGAATTTTTAAAAATAGTATATTTTTAGAATCAGAATTCTTTATTTTCATTAGGTATGTTGTTTCTTTCAAATAAACAGTAGTCCGATTTATGTAGAAGTCTAATTTTTCTTACACTTATCTCTTTTTTTATTTTTGAAACTATCATTTTTTTTATACCAGGTGTATAACGCGCACCCCTAAATGTTGACCTCATTTTTTGTGTTAAAAATAACGCGTTATACACCGGATTTTACGGTAATAAAAATCAAAAATCATTTTTAACAAGTTCTGTTTGCATACATTTAACACAGTTCAATATCATATTAAGTTTCAGTAAGAAACAAAAACAAAATTGTATTGATTAATTTTTTAGAAATTCAAAGCATTAATTATTTAAGGGTACAATTCATAAGCAATTTTTACACAAATTATATTTAAATAGAAATTTTTGGCACTTCAAAGAAATTAAAATTTGCCATTTCTTTCAAGGATTTTTATTAAAAGAAAACTTTTCTTTACCTTTAAATAATTCTATGCAACAGATTTAAAATCATTTAGAGATTTAAGACCAAAATTATTCCGTTAAAATCTCATTAAAATGATAAAATGAGACAAAACACATAAAAAATACAGTTAAACACTAAAAGCCTTCAAACATTCTTATTAATCAAGAGTTTTCAAGGCGAATTATGTATGAAGAATTTATTTAACATTTCTTTATCAAAGTATCATATTTTATGCACAAGTGCATAGCTTCACAATTCTTTAATTTTTCATCATTTGGGGAGAAAGGATTTAAATTTGCAAACTGATATATAAACAATAAATATAACTTTCAATAACTTCACGATATCATTAATTTTAAAATCAGAAATATTATTTATGAAAAGAGCAAAATTTCAATATTAATTAATACATTCTGGAGACCCAGAAATAAACATTCATAGGAAATATAAAAATTAAGTTAGTTTTTGGCTTTCCTTACAAGTATTTCAGTAGTTTTACAATCAGAACTATTGATGCAGAACATTCATCAATATTATTTTTCCATCATGAGATAAAAAGTAAATTTGTGCTTAAAAATATTCTGACTGTTGAAAACAATGTTTGAAATCCTTAACCAAATAACAAATTCAACAACATATTCTTATTCAAGGTTTAAAAATGGTTATCCCATGTCTAAAAAAGGAAAGGATACAAAAAATCTGAAAAATATTTTTGCAAAAATATATAGCTTTATTCAAATGTACCTAAACAAAACTTAGGGAATGTCAGTTTTACTTATGAATACAAATTCTTCTTTTAGGAAACAATTTGAGTCAACAAATCATGAAAAACATTTAAATTAACCAATGATTACTATATAAATAAGCCGAACGGTGCAAGAATTCCAAAAGGTAAGCAGCTCTAAAAAATATATCTAGAGAATTCACATTCTTCTAACAAAAAGAGAATTCGCCGGGGGGGGGGCGCGAGATCTACTTGTAGATTACATAAATGTCATATCTAATATTTGTTTTACTATGTTTTAGCAGTAGATGAATGGATACATTATTAATTTATGAATTGTTTCTCACTGTATGATGTTTCACATTGTTAATTCTTCAATTACATCAAAAATATTTTTAAAAGCAGATAAAAATAATTGCGATTGAAATAAGCAAAATATCTTAAGATAAAAGTAATCCATTTTTTAAAAATCCTTCAATATAAATATAATTTAAAATAAAAAAATATGCTCATACATATCTAGCCCTATTATTATATTATCAAGGTAATTTTTTCTTATCTTACCTTTGACCACTTTGGTAGTGGGAACCTTTAAGATGCAATTCTGATGATAAAGAATTATTTCCAAAAGGTTTGGAATACTCAAAAGATGCATGGTTGTTACCTAATCTTAAGTTTTCCCTAGGGAACCTTACAAAATTCTTGTTAAAAGAATGAGGACACCCTGGATAATCTCCCAATAAACCTTTGCGTGAAGGTGTATCATTTCTAATCAAGCCTTTATTAGATGGTCGAACAAATAAGCGAGAAGAATCAGGCATTGTGCTCATCAAAATTTCATTTCTTTGATTCCCAGCACAATTATTCATGTAAGAATTCCTTGACATTTCCTTGTATCTTAGGTTTTTACCATAATTATTCTCATAAATAGTATTATTAGTAGGCATGTACACATTATGCATAGTTTCAGGATCATAAGAACTACATGTAGGACCTGGCATATTCATACTACTGTAAGGCAAATTTGAAATCATACGTGGTTTGGGATTCATGGGAAGTACAGAATTATATACAGAATTTGACGCATCTATATTATTATAAGACGAAATCAAAGAGGAACCTGGATTTTTAGAAAGTATAGGATTACAAGCAGGATCTGCTATATCCCTAAAATAAGGCAAACTAGAAATCATAGATGAGCTTGAATTTGCAGAAAGTACAGGATTGACACCCAAATAAGAACTATCCTCCCAAGGTTTTTTAATCCACGGATCAATATCATTAGCTGATATCTTTTTCTTATCATCCTGTTCTGGTAAAGAAGTATCAACTTTCTTCTTGGGTTTAAGACGTCTCTCTCTGAAATATACTGGAGGGTTTTCGGATACGTCTGGTGTTGGCTTTTGACTTTCTTGAGAAGAACCATGAATTAATTGGTGAATAATCTTGTCAGCTGACCAATCGGTTTCAGATAAGATTGGGTCAAGATATGCTAAACGATAAGTTGATTCACCCGGTTTCTTCAGTTCATCTGGAACTTTAATTATCACTACGTTACATGAAGAACCAATCTTTTTATTGGATAAAGGCTTTAAACATCCATCAGGTGGTAACTGCCTTTTGTGTTTCACAGTAGAGGATGAAGCTAAAATAAGAAATTCGATTTTAACCAATCAATTACTTAATAGGAGAATTTACTTCAAAAATAATATAATGTATTAAAGTTTGTTGATTTATTTTAACAAGGTAAATGTAAAAATTCATTTATGTAATGTACTTGCAATTTCATCATCTGAACAGATTTGACGTGATTACAATTAAGAAAGCAAATTCGTTCTAGAGCTCGAAAAGGATAGGGTGCACATAATAGAATTTAACATGTTATAAAAAAAGACATTTAATTATGAAGCCAAAGATTTATATCTGAATTTGTTTGTATGCAGTTAAAAAAAAATAGTAAATAAATAACTTTTCAATAATGTATAAAATGATATTCATAAGAAAAATTTAATCAAACTATAGTTAATAAAATTAATTTTAAAAATTTTTAAGACATTTTGAAAATCTAACAAGGAGAGGGCGCGACTAAAGAAATTCATTTGGGGTCGAGACTTGGTGTAACAGTAGTACTCCTTTAGAATGTCCAACCCTCAATGTAATTCCATCAAATGGCCAGTCAATTCGGAGAAAAAAGCCTTCGAAATTCATGCTTAGTTTTATACAATTAAATTTCAATTTCCTCCAACGATTTTGTAGCTTGGTTGATATATCGTCTGCATACTATTCGCGAGGGCTGGGTTCGATTTATTGGTAATTTTTTTTTTTTCATTTTGTTTAATTATTTTTAAAATTCAATAAACTTATTTATGAAAGGTTTATTAAATATTAAATGATATTTTATGTAATTATTTTGTATTTTATAAAGTAAAAACAAATAAATTTATTATTTAAATTATTTATAATTAAAATTATTAATAAAAATGTTTAAAATAATTATTATTTAAAACTATATAAAATAATTTTAATTAAAATAATTAATTAAATTTAATTAAGAATTATTATTAATTATTAAAATTATTAATTTATTATTGAAAATATTACTTTACTTTTAAAATTAATTATTAAATTTATTATTGAAATAAATATTTTTCTTTAAATTATTTAAATAAACTTGTAAAATTATTTAAATTTATTTAAAAAGGATTTATTAAATGTTTTATAAAATTATAAAATAATTAAATTAAAGACTTTTTATTATATTAATTTTAAAATAATTTAATAATAATATACTTTATAAATTATTTTATATTATATATATTTTATTATAATATATTTTATTTCACATTATATAACTATTTGTAACTAATTTTTATGTGTATAGTATTTAATATATTTATTATATATTTTATTTTATAAATATTATTTATTAATACAAAAATATATTTATAAAATTTAATCTAAATATTTATATAGTTACAGTATTTTTTTACTTCATAAAATACAAAATAATTACATAATATATCATTTAATAATTAATAAGCCTTTCATAAATAAGTTTATTTAATTTTAAAAATAATTAAATGAACTGAAAAAAAAAATGACCGATGAATCGAACCTAGACCTTGCGCATAGTATGCAGACAATATATCAAACAAGCTACGAAATCAATGGAGGAAATTGAAACTTAACTGTATAAAAGCTAAGCATGAATTTCAAAGGCTTTTTTTCTCCGAATTGACTGGCCATTCGGCAGAATTACACATTGACGGTTGAACACCCTAAAGGAGAACTAGTATTACACCAAGTCTCTACCCCAAATGAATTTCCTTAGTCCTAAAATAAATCGCAAGTATTTGTAGGTTTTGCAAGCACAACTTTTTTTGAAAGAAAAAGGTCATTCAACAAGATACGACTAGAACAAGTTCCAAAATTTCAAGATTCATTATCACAATAACTTTAATAGATCTCAAGACTAATGTCAATAAAAACTAAAATGTGGTTTAAAATTGTGAAACATCTGTATGAAACAAAATACCTAGCTTCTTCAAAAATGTAAGGTGGAATATATGGAAAAAAGAACAGATAGTGAATTTGTTGAAAAGGACTGGCAGCAGCAACCCCCGCCCCCCAACCCTTCTACCTTTAAAGTGTGATGCGCAAGTTATAAATTTCTATGTCTTGCATACAATTTATGCATAACATTAATAAAAAAAAAATTAAGAAAAGGATTGATTAATTATATAAACTACGAGGCTTAAGTGTAAAATAGGTGGCCCCTTGGATTTCCCAACGTTTATCTAGATACCAAAATGAATTTGGCTCTTCATTACTCTCTGTAGTTTGCAAACTCATTCCAGTCGCCAAATAAATTGGCTTTGCCAAGAGGCTGCCTATTCTACACTTTAATCAACTACAGGATAAAATAAATTAAAAAATTCAGTACCTTATATTCATTTTAAATTTTAAGTCAAAATTGATGTTTGATTTTATGTACTATAAAAATACAACTCTCTAATTCAAGAGTATATGGAATTCAGAAATAAAACTTATAATACATAAATATAATATTCAGCAAGGCTAAGATAAATGTTGAAAATTTACATAAGGAAAATAAGAATTTTTAAAAAATAAAGTTATTGATCTTAAGTTTACAGAATTAAAAAAAAAAAAGAAAGAAAGAAAGACAAGGTTTTAAAATTAAAAGTGAAAATAACCATCTTTCTTACAGGATATTTGGTTAAAAATTGAAAGAAGAAAGTTTGTGTACTTTTAAAATATGGAGGTTTTTACTACCTAACATACAAAAAGGAAATATGAACTTTTAAAGTAGGTAAAAATGAATTTATACTTTCTTTTTGTACATGACAATAACAATCAACACAATAACTTCCTGTCCATTTGATAATTGAAAAACTTACCAATAGAATTGTATGACCTTTAAGCAAACAATTAATAAAAGTTAGGCATAAAATTGGACGAAATGTAACTTATCTAAAAAATGTTTATAGCTTGAAAAAAATAAAATATTCAATTTATGAAAAATACTTTATTAGAACAAGCTGTTTTCTTTATTAAAAAAATAAATAATCAAATAACCATTAGTTTACATATATTAGTTCAAAATTGTAGACCCACTAATTTTTAAAACACCACATATTAAGTTATGAATCAGGTATTTACATTCCTGTAAGAAAGACAATTATCAGGCATTTCCTTTTTCCTAATTGTTTTAATTAATGAAGTTTACTTTAAAGTTAAATTCTTCATCAGTGATTCATTTCATAAAATAAAAAGGAATTAGTTTCATGAAAATAAAACTACAACAAATTTTAAAACACCAAGATGTTACAGATATTATGTTATATATAACTACATTTGCATAACAAAACAGAAAAAGAGAAATTAGTGGAGGTGCTAGAGAATGCAGACCATATAAGGTGACATTATTCAGTGATATGACACACACATGCACACACACACACACAACTGATATTTTTCAAGTATTTTATTAAAATTAATATTTTTAATACTAAATCAATTATTTTTACTTTATCCGAGTTTTTTTAAAATGCCTTAAAAATTTAAAATGTAAGAAATTTACTACATGTTTAAAGATACAGTTATAAGAATTAATATTGATTACTTAAAATAGAAACATCAAATGATAAATAGCAGATTTACTTTTAATTAGAACATAGAGCAGAAAACCGCAATTTTCATAACAATACTACTCTCTTTAAATTTCTGGAAAAAATTTCATTGATTATTAATAGAAATAAAATCTAAGTTTATTTTGCTTATTTTAGTTTGCCATAATTAATGAATTATAGCTATACAAAAAAAGCAGTATTACCAATTAATTTAACTGAAGTCTGCAGACAGCATCATTGACGCTCAAAGACAAATACTAAATTTTTGTCAATCACAAGATCAAAAACAGTCCTTTAAAAATAAATCTTTTTTACTGTATCTGATGCTTTAAGATACACTTAACGTCTTAAATATTAAAAAAAATCAGGAGATAGTAGAAAACATTCACCTTCAGACATTATGATGTGTATATTATCTTTTTGGTACTTCTTACTCTTTAACACAAATCTCACAAGCACAAGCGAATTTCAAATGTTTGAGATGCCGGGAAAAATTTCGCAGCTAGACCAGATTCTGGAAAACATTTAAAAATAGCACTAGCTTCTTAATGAAATTCGTTGATTGGTTGGTTGTAACGGCTGTAGAGCAACATTCTATCATCCTCTAGAAAGAAAAGAAAAAAATTATCAGTTATTAGATATAAAAATGCTTTATTTTCTATAAAAAAAAAAATCTCTGAGTCTCGATTTATTTGATATGGCTTTTTTCAATAAACCTTTGAAACCCGGATAAGTTGGACTTAACCAGATTTGCTAGTTATAAATTTCGATCCACAAGTGTCAAGAGAGCCTGTAAATCTTCTGCACCCAGGGCCTGAAATGAGCTTAAATAGCCACTGGCAATGGGGATCACTTTTGAGAAAATAGCGAGGTTATTTGGATATATGCATCTTCAGCAGCTTAGCAAGATATGATCATAATCGCTTAAACAATTACATGGGCTACACATCGCAATGCCTTGTAAATTAAATTTGTGCAAAAATCCAGGATTAAGGATCATTTTATTAAAGTTTGAAGTACACAGAACTTCTCTTCTGTTAGTTGTCCACTTAGAAATGATACTTATGTTCGGAATATTTCCCTAATTTTCAAAGTGTTTGCTTGAATAAAAATCGTCATTTGTTTTTCTTATTCCCTTAATAAATTTAATAATGGATGCCTTATGAGGAAATTTAGTCGATGTATACATTAAACTCCGGGACCGATCTTACGAAATAATCTCCATCTCTGTTCATTCCAAAATATTTTAAAATATCTCGCTATCTAATCAACTGATTGTTATAATGGGATTGCATATAAATCTTACTAGCTAATCTTGTGAATTAAAGTGTGGGATTTAATTGCGCATTCTTGAAGCGCAAAGAGTACAGGGAAACTAGAGTATAAAATGAGCAGATCTTTGTTCCAATCAGTCGGATCATCTAAAGCTTGGAAGGTATCCAAAGCATCTGCAGTAAGAATAAAATTTTGTCATTTATGCTATCTATGGACTTTTCTGTGATACCTGCAATAGATGTATTATACTTATTTCTTGAAATATAAGAAGCCCTTATTTAAAAAAAGTTCTGACAATCATAATTGACTCTTTCATCGACTAAATCGTTTTGTAAATTTTCATCTTGAAATTTGAAATCATTGACATAAATTTTACATGTGAGAACTGAAATGAGGGGAGGGGTATGTTAATCTGAGAATTTAGTAAATTTCGTCACAATCAGCATACAAGCTATATAATATATTAATGTAATTATTTTTATCTTCCACCAAAATTTTTAGATCCATTGTCTCAGGGCTATTGCTATGTAATAGAGAAAACGTTTGATAAGAGAATTGAGTTATATGAAAAACTTATTTGCCAATCTTCTCTTATTTTATCTGAGAGAATTTCTTATCCAGTTATTTTTAATAGTAAGGTATTTGGAGTTCATTGTGGAAGACCTAATGCAGTTCGGAGAGTTTTGGTTTGAATAATATTAAAAGGTTTCAAATGATTGTTAGAACATTTATATATTTTATGACAAAAAAAAAAGTAGAAAATACTGCATGAGCTATTGATGCTAGTTTTATAAGATCTATGCTTTTGGTTCATGACGCTTATATGACATAATTTTAAGGCATTAACTTTTTCAATGCTTTGCTGGTTCAGGGCCGGCTCTAGCAGTTTTGCCGCCCCGGACAAAAATGGAAAATGCCGCCTTTCTCTCCAATTCCCTCCTCTCTCTCTCTCTCTCTCTCTCTCTCTATATATATATATATATATATATATATATATATATATATATACATTCTTTTAAGTCTTTAAAAATTCAAATAATTCGCAATTAAGGACATAATTACTTGTTATTATATCAAACGAATGAAATGTAAGAAAAGGAATCGTCCATTTCAGCATGCCAATTTCTTCGAGAAAAAGTCTACTGATGGTGTAAATCACAAGCGTTTGTTTTAACTTAACGTAACTACACACTCAGGACTAAAATAAAACATCTCCTATAGCTCTATCTATCAAAACCTCTTATTACCCTTGTCCCCTTTTGATAGCTGACACCAGACATCGTAAGGGTGAAAGGAATGTCCGTTGTGACCTTTACAAAGAAAGATGAGTAAACATATTAAATTTCATGCTTTAACATATACTCCTGCCTTGAACCCTTCAAGTTTCAACAT
>BMAV01025213.1:117725-138190 GCA_019973955.1 Trichonephila inaurata madagascariensis | reverse complement strand
TAATTATTATATTGAAGAGATTTTACTTGTATAACCGATTTCTTGTTTATGGAGTTGCTGTATTAATGTTGCACAAATATAAATAAATATATATTAATGTAAGAATCTGACACGAAAGTTTGGTTAAGAAAAATAATGAATAAAAAAAGTTGTGAGATTGCTTAGAAATAATCTCCCTAAAACAGTTTGGTGGTACATTCCCTTCTTCAAATTTCTAATTCAATGAAATAGCTCATATTAAAGATAGTAACCAAAAGTTTTTTAAAAAAATTATATATATATATATATATAAATATTTTTAAGTATTAATACCTATACCATAAAATCTGGCGTGTAACGCGCACTTTTTTTTAACACAAAGAACAAGAACGAAATTTAAAGGTGAGCGTTATACGCCATATATATATATATATATATATATAAAGATTACAATAAAAAAAATTAGACTTCTACTTAGATCGGAATATTGCTTGTTTAAAAGAAATGACATACTTAATGAAAATAAAGGGTTGTAGTTCTAGAAGTATACTATTTTTTCAAAAACCTAAGATAATACCTCGAATAAACGGTTTCAAAACATAATAGCATTGTATAAGTACCTTTCAAGTTCCTTCGTAAAAAAGGGGGTGAGCGTCATACGGCGAATATACCTAAAAACTAAAAAATGCAGCTTGAAAGTATAGGTGCGCGTTATACACCTGATTTTACGGTAAGCTATCCACATAAACTTATTTCACAAAAAATTGTGCAAGGTTTTACTCTTTCCCACGACAAGCTGAAAAAATTCTCGACTCTTCGTGGGTGTTACTTTTCTCTTATTGCACGCTTACCTCACAGATGGGGGAATGAAAATTCCTCTGTCTAGGAAGTTTCAGTGAACGATCGTAAATTGCCTCAGCAGGGGCAGCTAAAATTTATAGCCGAGGTTGAAATCCCTAGTCCAGTAAAAAATAACTACTTCATGGATTATTTAGGCCCCGTGCCATTCCCGTGAATACAAAAAGTAATGAAATCTGACGATTTCCGGGAATCCCCTTTATATCAGTGCAGTGAAAATCTTGTCAAGCATGTCTACTTGTATCCCGATGTCGGGTGCCCATGCACTTGCAAAGTCAAATCTCCACGTAATGCAATTTTTTTTTTTTTTTTTGAGATATAATTGTTACAAATTTTACTAGCAACGGTCGACTTTTCAATTCAGTCTAAAACAAAATAATAATGTTACACATTTCTAATATGTAAATAATAATATTTTAGAAAATAATTTCATCCAAATTTTCATAACAAAAAAAGTATTTTTCAAATTCGGTCCAAATGCCGCCCCGGACATGCGTCCGGTTTGTCCGGCCCTAGAGCCGCCCCTGGCTGGTCAACTGATTTCTTATGCAGAACTTTTGACTCCTCTTAGAAAAATGAACTCCTAAATATTTGATGGAGCATTGCCATGGGAGGGAATAACCCCATTCAACACAATATTAAGAAACGTACAAATTCCTTTGTTTTGTAACTCAGCTTTTGTACAGTTATCTGGGCTTATTGTAAACTTTCAATATTTTCACAATTGAAATAGTCTTTCCAGCGTATTTTTCAATTTTATGCAAATGTAATCAGGGCCGTTTTTAACCTTCCTGGTGCCCTAGGCACTTCCAGTTGTTACGCTCCCTCCTTTAGTTCTTACCTTGCCAGTTTTGGTTCTAGAGAGATTTTCCCTTAACTCTCTTACTCTTTTTCCTTTCTTTGTTTTTGCTTTTTGGACAGTCTTTTCACTATCCACCAACTATGAACCTCCGTGTCTCGGGCTAGCAACCAACAGCATAAGGAAAAGATAGTGGCATGGTTTGGACACTCTTGTTCATGTTTTACTTTATGGCATCATGGGCCACCCACCCTTTTGTGAATTAATACAGTAAATTAATGAAATCGTTGGCAATTATGTTATAGAGTATACATTATATTATGAACTGCTATCAACTTGTTAGTTATCATCGCTTATCGCTTTACTATCTCTCTCTCTCTCTCTCTCTATTACTATTAATATCCTAATCCTTTGTTGAGTCACTGTCATTGTGCTTGTACAATAAAAGTTTTCTTGGAGTTTTGATCATTGCAAAATCATTAATGGCATCATTGTTTTCAATTTACGTTGTAATATCATTTTGAGTACATAGCAGCATAAAACTGTTATGCTTTTAATTTTCCATAGTAGATGCTTTCCATTGTTCTGCACCCACACCCACACAAACACAACGCATACATGATTCGCTAGGGGGTGGTTCGTTCAATGTAATTTTAATTTTTTCTCTTTTTTCGCCCTCCCGGGGCCCGCCCCCCCTGCGCTCTAGGCACGTGCCTAGTGTCCTTAAACGGAAAAGCGACCCTGAATATAATCAAGGGAGTAATGTGGGTAGTAAATAAAAACGTCATCAGCATAAACAGAACATTCGATATCTGATTCCAAAGTGTCAAATACATTGGACAAATATGAGTATAAAAAATCGAGGAAAGAACACTGTCTTGAGAAAAATCTAGTGGAACACACTTTTTAAGGCCGTATCACACGTACACGTTTCAAGCAATTTTTCGTTCAATTCGTGCAATTTTTACTCAGTTGCCATAGCAACCGCCTTAGAACAATTTTTTGCTAGCGAGCTCAAAAAGTTGTTCCAAATAAAATTGCTTGAAATTCCAGCCAATGGGGTTCTTCGGCGCCCTACGTCATAAACAAGATGGCGGCTCCAGTTTCGTCTAACACTTCAGGTATGCCGTATAATATTTTAATGGTGTATAATATTTTAACGGCGTATAATATTTTAAATAGAATGGTGCTCTATTTTTAGTTTACACCCATCAACAATTGCGCAAGCGAAATGAAAGAAATAATTTTGGATGTTCATTTTCCGAAGCAGAAAAATCGGTGAGTAATTTTTCAATGTGGATATAGAGCGCGGCTGACGTCAGAGCGTGTCGTTTTGTTTACGGCAACCCTTCCCCTTCAGATTTGGCCAAAAATTGGACGAAAAAATTGCATGAAAAATATATGTGTGATACGGCCTTTAGGAGATAGACAACCCTTTCATTTGATATGAAAAAATTGATGTGTGTGAAATTTATGCATTCACATAGCTGTTTTTCCTGTTATACCAATTTGTAGACATTTATATAGAAGACTTTTCACGTAAATTGAATCATATGCAGTTTTATGTATTTAAGTTTATTCCTCCAAAAATTTTTCTTCTGTAATTTTGCATCGACTATTGCTTAATGAATCAGATAAGTACCATCTATGCTATCTTTAAAAGGTACCAAACCGTAATGTTGAGGATGAAGTCTTAGTTCAGTAGTTGGAAAGTTGGATATTCGGTTGGCTAAAACTCTTTCGAAGGTTTTTGAAATGACAGAAGTCAGTGCTGTTAGTCTGTAGGAGGAAATTTGAGTTGTGTATCTTTACATGGCTTAGGAATAGGAAGGATAATTATGTACATACTTCCAAGAATATGGAGCAATTGCATTAGTAAGGGAAACGGTTATACATTTACGTGGAACCTTAGAGAAAGTTCTATTATCCACTCATCATAATAAGTTGAACAGATAATAATTTGTTGAAGTTACATAATAATACATAGCAACCCACATTGAGTGCAGCGCAACAACGCTGGTGGAGGGGTGAGTGGGAAACCACTCTCCCAGTTGATTTAGTTTTTGCTTCGCTTTCATAGGAAAGCGAAGAGAAAATGACGTCATATCTCCATGACAACAAAGCCCGTCTTTAAACCGGCTGCCGCATCTCGACGGAACGAAGAGAGATGAGATGAATTTCTTTAATAACAAAAATTAAAAGAATATTATTTTTAAGTCCATTACTCGTTACCTCTTAAATCACTGCGTGCGGTTATTAAAAGGAAATTTTAATTGGAAGAAAAAGTAAGAAAGGTAGAGGAGTTTGAAATAAGATCATGAGGGGTGAAGTTGCCACACTAAACGCGTGCAAAAGCTTGCATGACGGGGGGGATAATTAGAGTGAGTGAAGTCTAGTAAAAGAAATCAAGAAGTGTAACACTAAAATATTTTTTTAAAAAAAGGATTTTTTTATACATATATATAAGAATTATCTTATTCGTTATCAAGACATTCTCATCCTTTTCAGAGCTGGGAAGTGCAGATACGAGTGGTTAAGAATTGCTCTATGTCTCTTAGAAGAGATAGGGATAGAATTGTCATAAGCCGGGATTTCTCTAATAGATTCATTTCGAATCTGGGGTAATCGGTTGAAGAAATTTTCTGATTATTTTTTGATGAAATCAAGAAGCGTCGGAACATTAAGATCTTTATGCAAGACTTCGTTCCTGACAAACCAAGGTGCGTTTGCTGCTCTACGCAGTTGTATGTTTTGAAAATTGTGCTATCTTTTCAGGTGAGTAACTGCCCAGATGGGAGAAGCGTACAGCATGATGGGGCGAACAATGGCTTTGTATAGCAGAACCTTGTGCCTTAATGTGAGCTTGCTCTTGGGAGAAATCAAGCAATTTAGAGTGCTTCTCATTCCGGCCGCCTTTTGGTGGGCGGAACGGATATGCTTGGCAAAGTTTAATTCAGCATCAAGTATTAACCCTAGGTACTTATACTCAGTAACCCAGAGGACAGGCTGATTAAAAATGTTGACATGTGGGAGGTTTCCGATGCGCCGCTGTCTCGTAAAGAGGAGGCATGCGCTTTTAGATGCATTAACCTTTATTTTACAGTAGTTAAGCCAGGTTTTGGAGTCGAATGACATAGTTTTGTAGCCACTTATTAATATTGCGCTTACAAATGTTTTGAGTGAAAATGGCAGTGTCGTCCACGTACATCGCTAAGTGGAATTTGGCAGCCTTCGGAATGTCGTTGATGTACAGATTAAAGAGCTTGCGCCCTAATAAAGATCCTTGTGGTACCCCACTGAGAATTGGACGCGGGGGTGAAGAGACTGTTTTCAACTGTTATCCTAAATTCACGGGAGTTTAGGAAGGAGTGTGTATAATTTTGATGAGTTGGTCCGAAAATCCAAGTCGCATTATCAAATAATTATTGAAAATATCTTGAAATTACATCACATTTATTATGTTCAAGCTTTTTAAAGAAAAATGCTGTAATATGATCTGCCTCAGGAATTGTATTTTTGGAGATATTATTGCTCTGTATAATTTAAGAATATGAAATTGTTAATTAAGTAAGTTATAACGGTTGTGGAGGAAGTCCTAGGGAATTTGATCATGATAAGCGTTTTTAGATGCAAAAAAGTTCGCAAAAGTATTAACCCGTAATTTAGGTTGAGTGATAAAACTATATTATTGAATAGAAGAATATTAGAGAGTTAATTTATGTTTCATTAGTAGTATAAAGTTTTTTTAGAATATTGAAAAAAACATCCTTGGATTAGAAACATTAGTGCATATTCTGTCCCAGTACATTCTTTTAGCCTTTTTTTATATGAAATCTACCAGCATATTGCTTTTACTTGATCGACAACTGAGAAGAATTGCTATGTGTAGAGACTTCTTTCTAAAAGAATTTTTTAGTTTATAAAAATTATGGCAAGCACCGCGCTCTACCATAGAGGGAAGGATCTCCTAGATCAGGGGAGGCGAACCTTTTTGGATCAACGTGCCATTTTTTCTAAAGAAATGTTTAATGAGTTATAGGCGTGTCATCAAATAATTTTGACTTGTGATTATCGGGAAACTAATAAAACTAAATACGAACAAATCAAAATTCTTTATTTAATATGAAAAAATACATTTTGTACTGTATAGTAGTAAATGTTTTAGTTATACATGTAATTTAAATTAAAGTAACATTAGTGTGACTTCTGTTGTTGTAGATTAGATGACAAATAACTTATATAAGGATTATAAGATGTTACTTTTAGCAGAATGCATTCTGAATTAGAGTCGTCTGCTAAACGGTCTTTGATGTTATTTATCTCTGAAAATAATGACTCGCAGGCATATGCAGATGAAAATATGGTTAAAATAGCATAAGACAGCTTCTTAAAACAGTTAAATGCGTCTGGAATCGAATTCCATGTTTCCAAAATTTCGTTACGCATTTTTACTTATATTTCTTATTAATCTTTCTGCTTCAATAAATTCCAACTTTTTCCTTGTTTCAATAAACTCTTGAATCCATATTGAACAAGACTGGAAATCAATCAGTTTCATTTCAAATTCTTCAATTTCCAACCAATCGAATTGGGACAAGTTCAGTTAATCAATCGAAATCACATCAGGGTGCATAATAAATTTGAACGTTTCCAATAATTCCTTGAACTGAAAAAATCTCACTGAAAATTCTTTGATTAAAGAATCAATTATGGAAAAAAATTCATCAATAACTGTTTCTTCATTTCGTATCTCTTGGGCATCTAAATCTTTGATATTTTTTATCAAGTTTGGGAAGTACTTGTAGTTTCTTGTAATAATATCGTTTCTGAAAACATACAGTTTACCTTCAAAAGTGTGAATGAGATCCATCATGACGATGACTGTTTTATTCGGGCCTTGAAGCTTTACGTTCAATTCATTGAAATGTTGGCATATGTCTGTAAAAAACATCAATTTTAAAAGTCACGTAATATCCATCAATTGTGGGTATTGTTCAATTTTGCTCTCATTTTGTAAAATCAGTCTGATTTCTTCCAAGCGATCAGCAAATTTTTGAAATACGTTCCCGTGGCTCAACCAGCGAACATTATTATACATTAATAAGCCATTATACACCGAATTGTTTTCATCCAACAAAGCATCAAACTTTCGCTTATTTAAAGCCTGCGACGATATGAAGTCGACTATTTTTGTGACTAGCATTATTACATTATCAAGAGATGTTAAATCATTCTTTTCACATAAGGCTTGTTGGGAAATAATGTAGTTGCATTCAAGAATTGAATGTCCTACGTCTGTTTTAAATAAAGAAATGAAACCATTTTTTTCTTTTTTTGTCTACTATATTTCGAGCACTATCAGTGGTTACTGAAACAATTTTTTTCAAATCAATGTCTTTCTCAGCAAGTGAATTCCTTACTGCAGTACAAATATCTGTGTCTTTTGTAGTTGTTAAGAACAATGCTACCGCAATTAATTCTTCTTTAATAACGTTTCCTACACAATATCGAGCAAAGACAGCTAAGCTCAGAGATTTAATGATGTCAATACTTTCGTCAAGACATTGAGATATAAAAGTAGCGGAGTTAATCTCCTTTTTTTGTTGATCTGTAACATTTTTTCCAATTTCAAGATTCTTTTATTGTGTTTCTAGATAGAGGAATATCTTTGATGCGCTGAATTATCTTATCTTTATTATCAAAATCATCAAAAAGTGAGGTCGCGCATGCCAACCAAGCTTCCTTCAAAAGCTCTCCCTCTTGAAAAGGTTTACCATGCCCAGAAGTGGCATTTGCAGCCGAGTAACTTGTCGCACTTGTGTGACACACACACACAATTTTTGCTTACATATTTAATTACTGACGACTGTTTATTTCTGTCTTTTATTGAAATCGCAAATTAATTCTTTTTGATCTGGTTCGCATTTTTCACAAAAGGATTTGTGATTTGTTTCAAAATGCCGTTTTGCAGACGATGTTCTGCATACCTAAGATGACCATTTTTTTTACAATGAAAAGGAGGACGAAAAATTTAAGAAAAAATTACAAATTGATATGAAACGTTTTATTAATTCAAACAAAAGTACGCAAATTACGCTTACATTCTTTTTAATTATCATCTTAACCAAGTATTTTTCTATAAAATGAATTTCTTTTTCAATATATAATTTTCTCTAATATATCGGAAAGTTCGGGCAAAAAATATCCTACATACTGAATTTTACGGTAAGCTCTGTAGCTAAAATATTAACATTCAATTTTGATTCCTCACTAGTCACTACACGAAAATTATTACTAACTGAAAAAAACTCTTTCAACTGCTGCATTAGTTCTAGGGCAGCTCAACGTAAATTCAACAAGAATAATTGCATTTTCATATGGAATGTGTCCATTTTTGAAATGGTTTAAGTAATTTCACCCTTCTTTTATCAATTTCTCAGCACATTGAATTTCCAATTGTTCTAATTTATTAGAATTTAAATATGCACATTCAGTCTTCTTTCTAATCAGACAATTGTTGTCGATTTTAATATCAGGCATTTCTTTCGATAAAAACTCAACGTAATTTTCTATATCTGCCCAATTTACTTGCGACAAAGTCAAAAAATACCATTGAAAACTGTTATTTCCTGCGATATATGTTTCAGATCATTCTTCGACATTTTGGAAACATGTTTGGTTCATCTCTGAATACAGAGATTAACATATCAGTTTTAAAATATTGAAAAGGAGGACACTTTTCGAAGGACAGAACCTATAAAAGGAGGACTGTCCTCCCTAAAGGAGGACGGTTGGTCACCTTAGCATACCACTGTCCCTGTTGAACTCTCGGGGTTCAACAAACAGGTTCAAGAAATAATCACACCAGGGATTATTCTTTAGCAATTTTAATACGGATATCATTTCACGAGAGCAGCATTCTACATATAGATACAAAGTCCCGCGTAGTACTATTTCTAACAAAGGATTTCTCCGTTAAGTTTGCAGTTAACACAAAACAAAGGTTGTGTAATAATAAAATAGCCCAATCGGCAAAAGGCTCTTCTTCGTTGACTCCACCGAAGCATTGCGTCATAGAGATAGTTCGTTGCGGTGGCCTTCAACAGTCCCAGAACATAAACACACACCGCTTTGTCGCCTTTACTCTGATCATGCCCTATTTCTCAGTCCATCAAGTTTGAATTTCCCTGCTACACTTATTATCTTACATTTTTTTGTTTTTTTGCTCAACTATAGCCATGTTAAATAGCAGCTAAAAATCGTAAATTTAGCACAAATAAACTTTAAATATACTGTTGTGTCGACAAAATTGACTACTCTATGTGCTGGGGGGGGCCCCGAAAAAAACCCTCTTATTGATTGCGGGCGCATGCGCAGATTCTTTTTTGTTTTTTGGTTGATTGAATATTAACGTCGCACTGTTCAGCTACACGAGGGCTTTTGGCGACGGACCGCGTAATTGTGAACCATGGTCAAGTGACGTGGACGACACCTGAGCTGGCACCCCCTCTCCTAACTACCACACCAATTTTTGTTTTTTGGAAATTGAGTACTTGTACGTGATCTCTGTAGTGTCTGCTGTTTCGCTGTTCTCTCAGGTCATTAAAACTTTTTTAAATAAAGCCGTGAGGGTTACTTGATGAATTAGACTTATAAGACAAGAATTAGATCACATTGATAAATTAGATGTATACAAGCTGTTCAATATACTCAAATTCACAACTCATTCACAAACTGTAAACTAGGTGCGAAATAAATGATTTGGCTACGAGTGTTTCTCAATTTAAATAAAACATTTATTAAGTATTTACAAGGATGCATAAAAAAGCTTAAATATTATCGCGCATGCTCATATAGCCGTCTCCTCCCTCCAAACGCATCTAGAGGAATTCTCTCTCCCTCTCTCTTCGGAGCGCTTTTCCTCCCGCTGTCTCCACCAGAGTAAAGAGAAACTAGGCTCACACCCCTCCTAGGGTCAGTCACCCCTTCACTCCTTGGGTGCCTAAGATTTATTAGGCGCTCGCCCCTCCTCGGGTCAATCACTCCTTCGGTGCCTCGCAACACAAGCCGAACCATTAATATAAACGTTAGAATATATTTTTTAAACAATTTGAATATATCTAGAGATAGTTACATACACACACTATGCATTGATAAACTTTGCATCATTAGCAATTATAATACACGACGTAAATACGCAAGACATAACAAACGAGTCTGCTCCCCAACGCGTCGGCGTCATGACGGATCACTCGCGTTTGTTCATAATACTTCATAGTTAACTTAATCATTTTCAACTTAAAAGCAAACCATTTTTGATCGATGGCGTGCCCAAAATATTCTGTCACGTGCCATAATTGGCAAGAGTGCCATTGGTTCGCCATCCCTGTCCTAGATACTTTAACTTTTCTAATAAAAAATGAATAAACAGCAACAAAAATAGTAGTCCAGCAGCATATATAGAAAGGAGATTCGTTCGCTGTGTCACTGTAGGGCAATGGATTGCGCGTTGAACTTCTAATCCAAAAGTCGTGGGTTCGAATCCCACCTGGGATGGCCTAATTTCTGAGAATTTGATTTCTTTTTACCATTCTTTTTTATTGGAATAATTAAATTTAATTAATGAATAAATAGTAACAAAAAACAATAGTCCAACACCATATATAGAAAGGAAAATCGCTTTCTATTTTCTCACTTAATAGTGTGATTCTGTCATATGTATATACATATTTGTATTAATTGTAACTATTTAATAAAAAGTAACTAAAATAAAAAATTTCTTTGTTGACCTAAATAGGAATTGACTTATTTTTTTTTTTTTTATATTACTTGTTTAAATATAATTAGGCTTGAGTAGCGAAAGTTCCGTAATGATTGGACTGTGATCACTTTCAGAACTATCTAAAACTTAGTGTTGGGGAGTGGTCCCTATGTTTTTGCTCTCAGGAAACCAGACGAGACCTTTATTTTCACACTCGGTTGCTCGGGGCGTATGTCGGAACACTTGGCGATGGGCACCGTAATTCCACGCTCTCTCTCGTCTGATCTCTCTCCCACACACACTCTGAAAACTCTAATTCTCGTTTCGCTTAATACACTTAATCACCGCCGGGTGGCGCCCACTGTGCATGCTCGAACATTTAGCTATGGGTAGCTACCCATTTAGCTACCCAGAAAAACTTCAGGAACAAATTGTAAGATCGACTAAAGATGATTTACCCTCTGAATTTTTCTATATATAGGGACAGTCGTATGTTAATAATCATTTAGAACCTGTTATAACCCTTCAACAAAGATGTTACTATATCTAGAAATGTGATCGACCCCCACATCAGATGATGAAGGTTAAGATCACCAAAGATGAAATTCGGAGCTGTCAATGAATTAAGAAATGATTTGATTCACATAATATTTAGTCCTCGAGGTGCGTAGACATTTATAGGCTAAAAGTAAATGTTTTTGATATCTATTTGAATAATAAGCATTTTAAAATCTCGTTTGTGCAATCTGAATGGGAATTTGTTGTGTAGAGATATTGGATGGGTGCAGCTATATTAATAAATCTCACCATGATCTGTTTTGTCTACTTTGAAAACTGTTTTTCTTGGAAAATTTAATCTATCAGCACTTGTTAAAAAGGTTTCTTAGAAAATTCAAATATCTGCTTGTGAAAAGGGAGAAATATTTAATGTAATGATTTTATTTTTTTAAGACTACAATTCTAAACATTTATAAATGTAAGAGAAAGAAATTCAGTAAATATTAAAATTTTTCCTCCCCTTGAGGAAAAAGGAAATATTTTTAAAAATTAAAATGGAGAATTTTATCTTCATTATATATATATACAAATTACAGAACATCTGCACATGATTGTTTTAGTGTTCCACTATTTCCAGAGGTACATTGAATTCGATTCATAGAACTTTTTAATATTCCAGATGTTCTTTTTTGTCCTGCCTGCAGGAGAAACACGTGTCCCCCAAAATCTATCATGCTCAGTAGCGCACACAGGAATTTTTCAAGGTGGGGGTCCACGGTCGAAAGTCCTCTATTCTCGTATCATGCTCCAATACGCCACCCAACATTTTCTTTTGATTTTCGGGAGCAAAAAACAATAAAAAAAGAATTATTGAAGGAATAATTAGCATTATAATTAGTAAAATTAATAATTAATAACAAATACTTAATTAAATTTTACGTACTATATGCATAGGATTATAATCATTCGGAAAAAAATCAAAGGGATTTGGGGAGGGGGCGGACCCTAGGACCTTCTTGTGTGTGCAACTGATCATGCTGCATACATGAGAAATTGTTGTTTCCATTTTTTTTTTTTTTTCTTTTTCATCAGGAATATATCGTTAGTCTCTCCAAAACTATTTTAAAAAATCGCTCTTTTTTTTTCCAAATTTTTTAAATCAATAATATGTTTAGTATGTTATTTGCTTGAGTATGAGAGCTGTCGCATAGTTTTCAAAGGTAGTTGCACGAAATCGTCGTAGGGTCTCACTCGATGTTAAATATTGTCTACACTTTGTTTCCATTATTTGATTGTTTCATGTACATAGAACAAAGTAATGAGTTTACAGAATGATCATCCTTGCAATTACTGTCCCTCGCATTACCAATGCACGACCTTGAATGAGATGTTCCACAGCTACTACATATTGTTAGATTTTGAAAAAATCGGATTTTATGCAAAAAACTAAAACAATTAGAGCATTGTCTAGGTTTATCAACAAATTTCTTGACTTTATGGCTGTTAAACCAAAAGGTCCAGCAATCTGCTAAAGCTGTTCCAAGTACAGTTGTTAACACGGGAGATATTTTTGAACATGTCCCAGTTTTTATTAATCGGCGAATTTTCTACTCGTTGATTAATAAAAACTGGGTTTTATTCTATTTCACAATAGTTACTTTCCTGTAATTCTGTAGTTAAATCTCCCAGAGTCACATGAGTAGGATGCGAGTGATCTCTCTCAGCGGGCATATGGGCTACAAAGCAGCTCCCAATCCTATATTTGGTACAGTGATTGTTGGAATGACGGAAGTGGATTTTCCATGCTACGAGAAACTTCATGGTGGTTGGCTGAGGCGATTGAGATCGGTGGGAGTGCAAAATAATTCTTCATGGCGTGAAAACTTTGTCAAAATGTCTACTAGGGTGAGTGAGTGAATATAACGCACTATTCAGCTACTCGAGGGCTTTTGGCAATGGACCTCTTAATTTTGAACCATGGTCAAGTGTTAGTAGCCTCCGCTTCCTTTTCATAACTTCTACACCTCCCCAACGGGAGGACATCGGCCCTCTCTGCACGGTGAGTCTTCAGTGATACTAGGCTAGAACTCATGACACACCGGCCACGAGTCCCTTACCTTTACCACAAGGCTACCTGGCAACGAAATACCTACTTGGAAGGGAAATGAAAGGCTGCTATATATGATTGGTTGCTTGTGAATGAGGAGATTGGTTCTCATTGGAAAAGGATGTTATGGGCTGAGTTTGTCTAGTAGGTTAGAAATTTCAATTATAAATGATAACAATTTAAGTTAAAGATTTAGAAAATGGCGCAATTATTTAAATTATTGAAGAAAAATTAAATTATGTGGGTTGTAAGAGTCAAGAAGCATTCTTCTCAATCTTTTGTTTTATTATTAGCGTCGTAATAATTAAATTTAATTATATTGATACTATCAGTGTGTGGGAAAGAGCTTAAGAAGTTCTTAGAAGAGTATCCATTACAAGAAAAATTTAACTTACCTAAAACTGCATTCAAATATGCATAGCCCGCTCTGAATCTGTAAACAATACACGTTATTGCTATATTCTGGATCCAAATACAAGTTCAAAGCATAGTATTATTATTGGCTGAATAGTAGCACTTAGCTAAAAGTATTAAATTTTTAGTATTCAAATAATTAGTACTAAAATAATTATTACCTAAAAGTATATTTTATAAATTTAAATCTGAATAGCTAAGTACCTAATTTTTTCAGTATTCGAATAGAAAAGGCGGGATTCATTTAAGATTATTCAGCCAAATAGTTGTTTTATTCCTAAAAGTTCGACTTTGAAAGAACTCTCTTTCAATGGTAAAAATTTCAGTGCAACTTTCATAATTATTAAAAAAAAAAAAAAAAAAACAAGGAAACAGCATAGATATACCAATATGCCCCCTTCACCAAAAGTGATCTAGAAACCAGTTTTGCTGAAAAATCTATCTGAAGGCTAGATCATTGGTTTATTGAAGACGAAAAGGGGGGTGTCCCAAAATGCATTCCTAATATCAGTTAAAGTAGTTTTTTCCGGTTTCCAATTCCGTTGTAAGACTAACCTTGCAATGAAAGAGCCCTAACAGAGGTTTCTGTCAGAACCCCCGACACCATGGTGTGAGTCAATCATTCGATGAAGGTTCAATGTAAGAAAGAAAAAAAAAAAAAAAAAACCCTGACAAGCACCAAAGAATAAATATAGAATGTAAAGGGGAAATATATATATATATACACACTGGTGTGCAAAACTTAAGCAACAATGTAAAAATTTAGCAGATAGTCATGAAATTGCAGAAAAAGAGGTCTGGAGATCAGTAGAGGGAACACGTAAGTCAGTAGAAACGTCATGCGTATGCAAATATCAGGAACAAAACGTCAGAAGCGATGTGAGCGTACGCAAAACGCGTGATGTCGGCGCGCGCTGCTCAACAGTAGAATGAAATGAAGGACGGAGACGCAATTCACCATATTCTCTGCAAGTGCCAGTGAGTCAGTTCGTGAAATATGGCTAGAAGAAATCATCTGGATGACTTCACACGTGGAAGAATGATCGGAAAGCTGGAGGAGGGGCGTACTGTCACCAGTGTAGCTGCAGAGTTCGGAATCAACAAAAGTGTCGTTTCGCGCGCTTGAAAAGCGTTCCAAACCACAGGTACAGCTGTTAGAAAGGTTGGTTTGGCTGCCCGAGGACGACAACTGCAGGGGATGACCGATATATCATCCTGCAGGCGAAAAAAGTTCTACAGCAATCAGCAAGCGCCATTGCTCAGAAACTTTGTACAGCAACAGGTCGACAAGTGTAGCGGTTTACTGTGGCCAGACGCCTTCACAAAGGGGGCCTGTTCACCCACCGTCCTGAACGCTGCCTCCCGTTGAAAGATGGCCACCGAAGCCACCGTTTACAGTGGGACAGAAAGCACAAAAACTGGACAACCGATCAATGGAGTCGTGCCTTCTTTAAGGATGGGAGTCGGTTCAGTACCAGAAGCATTCTCAACGCGTTTTGATTTGGAGAGAGATCGGGACCCGGTTTTATCCCAGTAACATCAAGGAAAGACATCGTTACGGTGGTCCTGGAGTTCTTTTCTGGGTTGGCATTATGCTGAACGACGGAACTGAGCTTCCCATTTTCGACAGAGGGTCTGTAACCGGGGATCGCTATTGTGAGGAGGTACTTCTTCCCCATCTGCACCTTTTCCGAGGTGCCATTGGCCCAGACTTCATTTTTATGGATGACAATGCACGGCCACATCGCACTCTTGCTGTTGAGGAGCTGCTGGAAAGTGAAGATATCACTCGAATGGATTGGCCAGGGTGCTCCTCAGATTTAAATCCCATCGAACATGTGTGGGATGCTTTGGGGAGACGTATTGCCACACGCTCACATCATCCCGAGTACAACCAACAACTCAAACAGATGTTGATTGAGGAATGGGCACTCCTACCTCAAGAAATGTTGCACCAGCTGGTTCTGAGTATGCGGAGACGGTGCGAAGCAACCATTGTAGTAAGGGGAGGACATATACCATATTAAGGAATATCTGCTTGTTGTTCTTCCTGTTGCATAGACAATCATGAGTCGCGATACTATGCGTTCAATAAAGCTTGTTTTTGTTTGATTCCATACCGTATGCGCTGTATTCTTTTTTCAGCGCCAATGCTTTCGTCATCCTTTACGTACATAATACTCTCCCTCATTTCAGAATTTCAAGCCTCTCAGATGATTTTTCGTGAAGTTATGGCAATAAACCCACCTGTTGCTTAAGTTTTGCACACCAGTGTATATATATGATTCACTTTCTAGTATTAGGGGATTTTTTACTTAAATATACAGAGGCAGAGAAATTATGTGTTTTAAGCGCTGTTACTGTGGGTTTTTATTTAAGTTATATCATATAATGATTTTATGCAAAATTTTCTAATAAATTCAATTATAGCCATTAAATTTCCTAGCAGGTTTATTTTTTTCTTATAATATGTTGATGCTATACTTCCATTGTTTTCAAAATTGAATTTTCTCTTTTTTTTTTATCAACACTGGAAGCACGATTTTAAATTATAATAATTGCTGTAATAATAATAATTGCTGTATAATAATTACTGCTTAGTTGGGTGATATAAATTTTTTGTTTTTTCGTACTATAAACAATAGTCAGAAAACGAGATGCTTTTTTAAAAGCTTGGTTCTATTGCATGGAACTCAAGCACATATGCCCATTTTATATGAAGCATTTATTTTTCAGACATTTTCCAATATTTTAAATCCGAATTTTTTTTATAGAAGGGATTAAATAGTTGAAGCCTTAGTACGGGCGAGAGAACAGTTTTGCTCTCTTTTGTAACGGTCTATCCGCGTTCTCTCCACTAATAGTTCTCTTGAAAAATTCTGGGTCTTTAAAAAGTATTCTATTGAAAACAGTGGCGCACACAAGGTGGATGTCCTAGGGCTCCGGACATCCCCCATAGCCCTTGATCTTTTTTTCGATTGGTTATAATTCTATGTATATAACGTATTATGTATTTATTATTAATAATTAATTTTATTAATTAATGCTAATTATTTATTCAATAATTAATTTTGTATTGTTTTTGTTCCCGAAAATCGACAAAATAAAAAGAATATGTTGGGTGGTGTATTGGATCATGATACCAAAATGGTGGACATTGGACCCTGCCCCCCTCCTGGAAAATTTTTTGTATGCGCTACTGATTGAAGACCTTCATTCGAAGAAGATGTTATTATGTAAATCAAGACTTGCATTATAAAAATTAAACTTTCGAGTTAGAGAGAGAGAGAGGTTAGACTGTTAACGGATAGCAGTGATTGATTAAACGTGAAGCTAGGCGTGTACACTTCGTAGCTTATTTGAGTAACATTAAGATTGACGATTTAGTCAATTAGTGATTAAATTGGATTAGGTCGATTGGAATTAGAAGGTGTATTACCTGAACGTCACATATTTGGTAATCGGTGCATTTCTTAACTTAGGTTATTGAATTTGTGTTGTTGTTGATAAGTGTGAATAAATAGAAGTTGTTTTGAATATGTCTGATCTTCCTTCCTACCCTCTCACACTAATGGACGGCACGAGACGTCCATTACACTCTTATATATACCTAATTTTAAGAAAAATAATTGGTTTGTTTCTACATTTATAACTTTCTTACTACATTTTCATTAAATCTATAATTTATATTGTTATTAAAAAATGTTACATTTTATACTTCATTACATCTATAGTTTATATTGTTATTCAAAAAAGTTTGGGACTATATTTTCATTATAAATCTGTAATTTATATTCTTATAATAAAAAAAAGTTGTATTTTATTCTTTCTCATTAAATATACATTGTATATTGTAATTCAAAAGTTTCTTAAAGGAATTTTACATTTAAAATAGTTTATTTTATGCAATTAAAAAAAAGAATCTATTTTACACATTTAAAAGAGTAGTCTTTCATACTCGATAAGTTTGTCCCTTAAACTTGGCGATGGAAACCTGGAAGATGGCGACGCTTCTCCCAGAATTTTCTAGAAACAGTTCCCAGAATTATTTTAAAAACATTTCCCAGAATTTTATACTGCAGTTTGATTCTCAGAATTGGCTCGGCCTACTCAAAAATCGATAAAATGACTTGTTGCTCCAGAGCCTCCGTTGTCTAGTTCTATTCAGCCCACTTTTCTGTTGGACAGAACCAGCCAACGCAGAAAGTGGGCGTGGAAAACAAAATGGGACGCTGTGAATGGTCGACCGTCCAGAACAAAAGGAGATCTTAGAAATGAAATTCTAAGACTCCATAGAACAGAGAGAGAGAGGGAAGGAGGAAAAAATGGGAAATAAATACAAATTTTGAATAAAAAATTTTAATGAACCAACTTGCACAAATGCCTGTAGTAAAATAGGTGATGGTGGAGGGGGGGATGGATAAAAAATAGCGCAGAAGGACAGCTCGTGGAGAAGAGATGACATACGTTTGAGGTCAAATCCGTGACAAAAACATGATATAATTAATAAAAGGAAACAGAGAAAATACCCAGCTTTCAATAAAAATATAGCTGTAGTTCCACAAGGAACTATATAATTTAAAGATTGCTGGGTGTGAAGCAAATTTAAAAGAATTACGAGATAGAAAGAACCGTACCTCTATCTGGTGGCCAGAAAGGAAAGTAGGAGCGAAGACAGCCGCAAAATTAAAATGGAATGATCACCCTCCCGCCCGTAGGCCACGCCTCCGGCTTTCCCGATTGGCTCGCCTCCTTTGCCACTCGTCCTTCCCCGTTCGCGGGTTTGTCTTTATTGTGGTTTCCGACATTCTTATTTTTATTTAAAAGCGATTTTGCTCGCTGTATCTTACCATAGTAACGGTGATATCCTTTGATGCGTCATTTGAGGTAAAAATCTGCGTGGAAGAAGACATCTTGTTTGTTCGCTCTAAAGGTATTTATTAACTGAAACTTTTGCAATTTATTTTGAATTTAAAAAAAGCATTCAGTCCCCCCCCCTTTAATTGCATTAACAATTTAATTGCATTCTTTGACAAAATGTAGAAAGAAGGGAAAAGCAAAATAGTTTTAGCATATAGGTTGTATGATATAGTGAAATTGCACAACTGTTGGCTTTGATTCACATGAAAAATTTCGTTCGTTATTAACGGACTTTTTTGTTGTTCTTGTCACAAAGTCTGTTATTAGAGGTTGTTTTTAGTTTCTCAAATTGCTTATATAATTCTTGATAACTTGCTTCACAAAACTAATGATTACGTGAAATTTTAATGCACACTCTATGTCAGGATCATGAGTAAGAAAATGCTGTTCCATTCTTGAAGCAAATTTCAATACCTCGCGAATTAAATCAGGTCTTAATAGCTGAACTTCACCTTTGACTTCATCATTATCGGCTTCTTTATTATCATAAACTATTATAAATTCAATTAAATCGTCCTCATTCAAAGCGCACGAATTCCCTAGTTCCTTAGGGATTCGTGCTAGAACAAAAAAAAAACCGCTAATTTTATGTACCGTGTTAATTTAAAATCGTGTAAAAAAAGAGGTGAGTGTAAATATGGATCTATCTCATTATAAATATTATTTTTTAAAAGCTGTTTGTTATAATACATCTACTATAACACATTTATTTCTCTTTAATAAAAAATTCGATGACTTCAAAAAAGTATACATTTTTTTTATCAAACTTCCTTGGAAGTTATCTCAACTTGAAAAAAATTTTCTATTCGTTTTTAATTAATAATAATAGTTCAACAGTACATAGTGTGTGTGTGTGTTTCAACAATACATTTGTGTGTGTGTATGTGAATTGAGATTGTTATTTTTAACAGTGGGAAAATTTAGTTATTTGTTTGCATTTATATTGAACTAAAACTGTTATGTCTATATAAAAATAGTGTAAATTTTTTTACATCATTTATACACCAAAGTAGTATTAACTTTTTATGCATAACTTTTACTTATATATGAGATATATTTTTGAATAAAAAAAATACTAGTAAATTTATAAAGTTATTTTCTACTTTTAGTATTGCACGAGATCCTAGTCAAGTTCCTGGACCTTCTGTATCTCGGTATGTATATTTTGATTCTTATTTTTATTTGGCATGACAAAGCTTGTTTTTCACTTATACAAAGTTAAAGAAAAAAAAATTATATAATAAATCTTCCAAATTTGAAAAATCAGTTTTAAAGATAACTCCATTTAACTATAAAGCGAAAGTCCTCAAAAGCTTCAAAACCAAATAAAAAAAACAACTAGTTAAAAGCCGAGGGCGTAACTGACGCCGTATCAATGATACGGGCCCCAAAACTACAAGGGCCCCAGCATGAATAACATTTTGAAATTTTCTAATAACTTTTATTAATGTGATCATTTTTACTTATCTTCCTAAAAAAGGGTGCCCAAGGAATTTTGATGCAGGGTCCAATCAGGACTATATACGCCAGTGTTAAAAGTAGTCTGTATTAGCCCTTGACCTGGTTGTGGACAAGTTGTCAGAGAAAAATTAATTTCATCAAAAATTGCATTTTGTTCCTTTAGACCAGGGATCGGCACCCTTTCAGCTGTAGCGTGCCAAACCCCTTTATCAATATGATTCATCGTGCCACACAGTAAAATATTTTTGAAGCAATTCAATCCCAGTGATAATACATACAGTAGTAGAGAATAGTGGACAATAATATAGATTTACAATTTTATTGCATACTAATTTCGCATCATTTAAAGATATTTCTTATCATAAAAATAAACAGCATAAAATATAACTATTTCTTCAACAAAAATAAAAAGATTAAATTGTACCTATATTACACCTTTTTTAAGTATACTCAGTAGCGCACACAGGAATTTTTCAAGGGGGCCGGGGTCGAAAGTTCACCATTCTTGTATCATGCTCCTTTTGATTTTGTCGATTTTCGCGAACAAAACACAGTAAAAAACTTAATTATTGAATAAATAATTAGCATTAATTAATAAAATTAATCATTAATAACAAATGTTTAATTAAATTTTACGTACTATATACTTAGAATTATAATCAATCGGA
>BMAV01025213.1:70891-91708 GCA_019973955.1 Trichonephila inaurata madagascariensis | reverse complement strand
GTTGCATATATTTATTTATTTTATACGTGTAATATTTTTCAACAATTCTTTTATCATTCGTCTTTCGTCATTTTCTTGTATAATTTACTTCATTATGTTGACTACGTACTACTCTTTCTATTCATTAAAAGCCAGTAGGTACTAATTCTGTTTCGACACGTATTTAATAGTATTTTTCTCGGAAACTAATTATATTTGTAAGACTTCATGCTTACTAAATATGCTTTGATACTATTAAACTAAATAATCTTTCTATCATAAGTAAATATAATCAAATTTTTTTACAAAATCGAGTACCGTAAAATCCGAAGTAAAACGCGCACTTTTAACACAAAAAATGAGATCGAAATTCACGGGTGCGTGTTATACGTCGGGTATAAAAATGATAGCTTCAAAAATAAAAAAAAAGAGATGAGCATAAGAAAAATTAAACTTCTACATAAATCGGAATACTATGTATTCGAAAGAAATGACATATATATATACACACCTAATGTGAAGTTTTTAAAAATAAAAAAGGTTCTAATTCTAATAAAATACTATTTTTCCAAAATCTTGAGAAAATAACTCGAATAAATTATTCAAAAACATACGAGCATTGTACATGCACTCTTCTGGTGCCTTTGCAAAAAAGGGGGTGCGCTTTATACGGCGAATATACCTAAAAATTAAAAAATGCAGCTTGAAAGTATGGGTGCGCGTTATACGGCGGATTTTACGGTAATACTGATACAGTTAAAGTTAGAAATTAGCAGATTTGTACTTACCATCTAACTTTTCTCAGTATTAAATCGGGACAGCTTAGCAAGTTTGATTTTTTTAACCCCCTTAGCCCCTCGCAACACTCCTTGGGTGTCGAATTCGGCAAAATCTGTTCTTAGCGGATGTCTATTCTATGAAAGGAATATGCCTGCCTATTTTCAAGTCTGTACGCCTAATAGTTCCAAAATGGGAATATATTTATCTCCAACTCTTAATTCCTCGCAAACCCCTTAGGATTTGATTTTTGCAAAAATTTTTTGTAGCGCGCATCTTTATTTCATGAAAAGAAAAAGCCAAATTTCAAATCTGTAGGTTTTATAGTTCAAAAATGGGAGCATTTATCTAGAATACATCTTAACCCCTCACACCTTCCTTAGGGTTAGATTTTCGCAAAACCCCTTTTGTAGGGGATCTTTACTTAATGAAAAGAACCTGTGTGTGCCAAATTTCAATTCTGTAGGTCTAATAGCTCAAAAACGGGAATATTTGTCTATAACGCCCCTTAACCCCTTGCCACCACCCCATAAGGGATTTACGTAAAACCCGTTATTGGTGGATCTCTGAAGGGGATATTCCTGCAAATTTCAAGTAAGTTGGTCTAATAGTTCGAAAACGGGGATAATTGTCTATTACGCCTCTTTGATCCTTTGCAAACTCCTTGGGGGTTCAGTTTTCATAAAAACCTCTTTTGGGAGCAGATGTCTCTCTCTATGAAAGTAACATACCTACCATATTCCAACTCTGTAGGTCTAATAGTTCGAAAAAGGAACTTAAGGTTATCAATGATGATCTTTAACCCCTCGGAACCTCCCTTCCCCCTAGGATTCGATTTTTGCGAAACCCGTTTTTAGCGGATTTCTACTCCACGCAAGGAACATGCTTGCCAAATTTTAAGTATGTAGGTCTAATTATTCAATAACGGAAATATTTACCTATAACGGCCTTAATCCTCAGCAACGCCCTTTGGGAATCGATTTTCGTAAAACCCATTTCTTCGCAAATCTCTACTATATGCATGAAATCTGCTTGTTAAATTTCAAGACTGTACGGCTAATAGTTTAAAAATGGAAATAATGATCTATGATACCCGTAAATCCCCCACAACGCTATTTGGGTTGGGACGAATTTCACTAAAACCATTTTGTAGCCGGTATCTACTTTGTAAAAGGAATCTGCTTACCAAATTTCAAGACTGTACGTCTAATATTTCGAAACCGGGAATAATTGGCTATAACACCACTTTAACCCCTCGCAACACCCTTGGGGGTCAGTTTTCATAAAATCCTCTTTTGTAGCAGATCTCTCTCTATGAAAGAAACATGTCTGCAAATTTCAAGTCTGTAGGTCTAATACTTTAAAAATGGAAATAATTATCTTAACACTTTTAATCCCCCACGACGCTACTGGGAGAAGGGGGTGAATTTCATTAAAACCATTTTGTAGCGGGTATCTATTCTATAAAATTAATCAGCTTATTAAGTTTCAAGACTCTGTACGTCTAATAGTTAAAAATGGAAATAATTATCTATAACGCCCCTTATAATCCCGCAACGCCACTTGGGCATCTATCGGAACATAATTTTACTAACTCAGAAACCTTCGCCACACTCCCTAAAGTTTCATCGCAATCGGATGAACGGTTTAAGAAGGCTTAAGAGACATACAGATAAACATTCATTTTTATTTATAAATGTCGCAGGGAAATGTGTTGAGGAGGAGGAGGGGAGGTAAAGGGCGGGTGGAAAGAGAAAAAACATAGGTCTTCAAATGCTGACATTTCATTATTTCACTAAAACAATTCCGGGATTTAATTAATTTACTTACAACAGGGAAAAGACCTCAAAGAGACATTATTTTAACATCTTGCGTGAATTGATCATCTCCTTTAGGGATTTGACGAAAGCCCTAATTTCGACGTTTCCCTGCGACATATATATATTCTGTAAATTTTTCTTTTATTTATTACTTATAGAAAATGGATTTTATTAATATATAAATGTTTTTTTAAAAGTATTATTTATATTATTTCATGACTAAATTAATTACTTGTTAATTAAAAAGTACATCGTCTATTATTTTGAATCAAAATACAATTTAGAGACATTTTTAAGCTAACTATATGTAACGATTGATTGATTCATGAAAATCTGAAATTTATTTTATTATTTTAGTTTCTTAGAAACTAAATATTACTAAAAAAATAATGAAAGTTTTTTGTTTTACTCTTAGCATCAGAATCATTTTCTTTTTATTGCTTCACATTAATAATTTTTAACTAACGCAATATCGTTTTTTATAAGTCATACATCGAAATTTGAAGCTATATCTTATCTGTGAGGGGGAGGGGAACAGGGAGCAATAATTTTACACTAAAAAAAAACCTGTGTTATGCCGGGCTAGAGAGAAGGAAAAGAAAACTGTCTTAAATCGAAAATCAGTGGAACAAATTTCGAAAAAGGGAAATTTAATGAAATAATTTTAGAAATCACTCACACACATTGCGCGCGTACAAACACACACACATAGTTGCTGGCGTCATAAGAGAGAGAGAAAGTCAGTGCAACGCCGGGCCGACGGTACTTATAAGTGCTATTCACTTTAAAATAACATAGAGTAACCAATTTTATGAATATTCTGACAATACTTAGCAGGAATATTCTTTGAAATCCACTCTTCCAAGGTGTATGGCAGCTCGGGTTCTATGATGAGTATTTTAGCGGGGAAGGTGAATAGTTTTATAGCAGAAATTGCGTTTTCAGCTGACGGTTTTTTCAGTGGATTGCAAATATTATCATTTTTGTCCCGAAAAAAATAGTTAATGTCAAAATTTAAGTGTCTTATTTTTTTTTTATGTTAATAAGTATCTTAGAAAAACAGTGTATATAATTGATTTTACAGTGGAATATCTTTAATTAATTAATTAGCTCTAATGGATTAAATTTCTCAAAGTTGAGTATTTTGCTTATGTATATTCCTTAATTTTCAATGCAGTGATCCAAAAAAAAATGCATGTAAAAAACTGCAGTTAATAATAATGCGGTAGATAAAGTGTTAACTTGCATCGCTCCCCTACACGACGGGCCTTTAGGGGTACTGGGCTCGAACTCATGACAAGGCCAGCCACCACCTTGACCACTCGGCTACCGCGGCCTCTGTATTTTTTGGAAGTGTAGAAAAAGTACCCATTAAGAATTATGCCGTGAAAGCGTAATTCTAATCTTTCCCAAAGCTCTAATAAAGCTCGAGCTATGAAAGTAGCTAGACAGTTGCTAACTTGACTCTATCGCCAACATTTCGCTTTGTTTTTCATTGAATCCCCATTATAATTTAAGAAACGGCGTTGCATGCGAATAGTACAATTTTAACATAAAATAAATACAACAGAAAGTAATATTAACGTATTACACTTTGTGTGAGATATAAATTATTTACACTATTTTAAGCGTTCATTACACAAAATTTGTAACAATGTGTTACTTTTGCTGAGCAGAGATCAGCTTAGGAAGGTATTTTCAAAAATCGACCCTCAAGAGAGTTAAAAGGTGTTATAAATTAAAAAAATCCTTTTTATCAGGTATTAGATCTACAGACTTAAAATTTAACAAATATGTTTTTTTTTTGTTCGGCTGAGATATGCAAAAAGCTTTTTTTTTTTAATTTGCAATTCACATAAAAAATTAACTCAATAAAAACTTCTTATCCTTCAATCTGTATTGTTGTTATTTTTCAGTTCACCAGTTTCAGTATACCAGCTAGTTATAATATAAAGTTTCTTCGAACATAAATCATAGGGTGTTGAAAGATTTATTCAGTCGTTTTTCAAATTTCTGAAATTTTGATATGAAACTGTGTATTTTTATTTAAAAAATATGTTCGTATATATATTTTTAAATGATTAATAGATTAATTTTTTTTAATTTCCAGCTCCAATGTCTACAGTGTATTCAACAATGGATGATAACAATGGATCCCCTCAACCGTCTACCTCTAAAGGAAAGAAGATGCCTGTAGATGAAGACCGTGATAAAATTTTTACAGGTATTTCAAAAAATCAACGATTGAGTGCTTGTACAAATTATAATATAACTTTAATTTGGAAAATTGTGAAATACAGATTTTAATGAAGTTTCAGCACATATTAAATATATTACAACATATAATTGAGGTGGAATACTTTGAATAAATGACCAATTAAACAAATATTAGAAATAAATGTGAAAATATAATAGAGGGCAATGACTATTTTGCTACCTATAATTTTGTTTTATAGCTATCGCAGAGCTTATTAGTTAGCTGCACTGTCCTGTACTCGAAAACCTAATGAACAGAAGGTTTCTCGTACAAATATTTGATTTTCTAAGCCATTGCTTTTGCTACTTTACAGAAACTCACATGCTTGTTGACGTCTCATACCGTTTTTTAAAATAGAATTTCGGCGTTTTTACTCAAAAAAAAACAGCTTATTTAGAAAATAAAAGAACATGGATTAAAGAATATTGGGAACCCTTTTTTAGGAGGATGAATGGAATTAATATTTTTTTATCACGCTTCTCTGACGTTTATATTGTACAATCAAAAAGCATACGAAAAAGAATAGTATTTATCAAGATATTGATCATTTATTTGCGACTAACTGAAAAAAGATAACTTTGTGAATTTGCGAGGATGTCTCCATCTCCACAAAATTTTGGATGTGTTGTATGACGACGATTAAGGTATCCGACTACGTTCGGAACCGTGATTTTTCAAAAGCGTATAAATGGATAATATTTATGATATTTAATGTCACTTAGATTAGAAAATGTACATAAAATTGTTTTAAGAATAGTATTAGAATAAAAAATTATTTAAGTACAAAAAATATTTTGACAAAAAATGAACATAGAATGACCAATTTTCAAAATATTCTCCTTTTGTGAAAAATGCTTCTATTATATAATAATATTTTGCCTGTATATAACTCAGATCTCTGTACAGAGGCTCAACTAGAATTTTTGAAATATATAACTTAGAAGTGGGTTTATCCATATCTTACGACAACCGAGAGGAGAGATTAAGAAAAAAACACCGATAACTATTTCAATTGCTTGTAACTCTGAAAAGAATGTGAATTTTTCAAAATTTATAGTTGAGCCTCTGTACAGAGGTCTGAGCTATATACAGGCAAAATATTATTATAATAGAAGCAATTTTCACAAAAGGAGAACATTTTGAAAAAAGGTTATTCTAAGTTAATTTTTAGCCGAAATATTGTATTTAAATAACTTTTTTTGTCAAAATGTCCTTAAAACAATTTTATACATTTATTCTAATCTAAGTGACACTAAATATCATGACAATTATCCATTTATGCGCCTTTTTAAAATCACGGTTCCGAACGTAGTCAGATACCTTAAAGCATGAAAGAGTATCAGGGCTTCAAATAGGGGAACTGCTCTTTGTGATAGTCCTGTTTTTAGTTCCCTATTAAGTCGACCGTGTTAGCCGAGTTGTCATGGTCTTAAACTCATGGCCGGGATTGTCGAGTCTCACGGGGTGTAAACCTATTGCTTCTAAAGACTCACCATGTAGGGAGGTTGACAAATGTTAAATCTGTCGTGGCTGAAAATTCTTCCATTGGGAGTGGTGTGGAAATTAGGAGAGGGGGTTCCAGCAGAAGTGTTGTCCTCCTTATTTAACCGTAGTTGAAATAAACCCTATTATGTTCGAAATTTCTCAAAAATCTAACTTTAAAACAATTCTTTTTCATAAAAGAATGTGGATATCACATAGAATAATTTTATAAACTATACATATATAAAAATAGTTCAATGTATTGGACAAAAAATGTTAGAAACGAAAATCATGCTCACCTTCTATGATTTGTTTATTGGAGGGGGAAAATATTAAAGCTACGGTTTGGGCTTCATAGTGCCCTACAAATCTCAAAAAAACCTTTTTTTTTTTTTTTTTTTGCATTTTGTTTGGGGTCTATCTTTCCACCAAATTTCAGATTTGATAACAAATTAGTTTTTAAGATACTTGAAGTTTTCTGAGCTTAGGTTTTTATTTCGGTTTCATTTTAAAGTTTTTTTTTCCCACTCTTAAATTGAATTAGATATTTTTCAGCACAATCAACTCTTTCAGTGTGAAATGGTTATTAATTTCAATTTTCATCACTAGAATCATTTCTGTTTAATTATGTTTTGAGGATTTTTTTTTTTTTGTGTGTTCTCATATAGTTACTTTATTAGGACTGATTTCACAAGGCCAATCTTTTTCTAAAAAGTAGTTTACATAACTTAAACGCTTTATCATTAATTTTTTCCTGTTGAGAAAATGCCATGGCCTAAACCAGTGATTCCCAAAGTGGTCTATATAGACCCCCAGGGGTCTATGTTGATCTTCAAGGGGACCACGCCAGCGAAAAAATAATTTGGGTGTCCATGAGATGTAAATGGAGGTGTATAATAGTGGCTCTCATTAAACCATGTGAAGATTTTAATTTTAAAAGAAAATTTAGTCAAGTGGAAACTAAATTTTATCTATTTAATAGATTTACTTAACTATTTTTAATAAGATTAATTTGAAGTTACAAGGTGACAGCATATATTTTATTAAAACAAGAACCATGTCAGCAATTTTGGCTTTAAAAAGACACCTATTATTTATCACAAATTGTGGAATATCGTGAGAAAATTCTTAATTACTTTTCATAGTGAGAAGCAGTTTCAGCGTGGTTGTCAATCTCCAAAACAAAAAAGAAAGGGGTAAGGGGTGGACAATAGTAAGCGAGAAGATTTAGGGTCAAACCTGACAAGATTGACCTTAAGTTATTTTATGTATTAATTAAATTTTAATTTAATTAACATGTTTTTTTAAGGTATTTGACTACGTTTGGAACCCTGATTTTAAAAAGTGCATAAATGGCTAATTATCATGATATTTAGTGTCACTTAGATTAGAATACTTGTATAAAATTGTTTTAAGGACATTGGGACAAAAAAATTATTTAAATACAATATTCCGGCAAAAAATTCTTAGAATAATCTCTTTTCAAAATGTTCTCCTTTGTGAAAAATGCTTCTGTTATAATAATATTTTGCCTGTATATAGCTCAGACCTCTGTACAGAGGCTCAACTATGATTTTTGAAAAATTCACATTACTTTCAGAGTTACAACCATTTGAAATAATTATCGGCGTTTTTTTCTTAAAATTTCTCCCCTCTATTGTCGTAAAACATGGATGAACCCACTTCTAAGTTATATATTTCAAAAATTCTGGTTGAGCCTCTGTACAGAGGTCTGAGCTATATACAGACAAAATATTATTATAATAGAAGCATTTTTCACAAAAGGAGAGTATTTGAAAATGTGTCATTCTATGTTCATTTTTTGTCAAAAAATTTTACTTAAATAATTTTTTATTGTAATACTATTCTTAAAACAATTTTATATACATTTTCTGATCTAAGTGACACTAAATATCATAAATATTATCCATTTATACGCTTTTGCAAAATCACGGTTCCAAACGTAGTCGGATACCTTAAGGTTTAAACACTATACTTCACTACAGTTACAAATTTAAATCGTTTAATGTAAGTAGACCAGTTGTCAAAAAGACATTCAAGTTGGTAAATTCGAAAAAATTCAATATTAGTTAAACTGGGGGTCTACTCCAAACTGAAAAACATTGAAATGGGTCTATGAGACAAAAAAGTTTGGGAACCTCTGGCCTAAACGATCTCAGGTTGCTGCGAGAAGCAATATTTCAAAGAGATGGAATATTACTGAAAATGATGTACCAAAAAATCAGCCCTCAGCTGATACTGAAACATCTGAATACAAGTATTCTGAATTCAAGTATTGCAGATAAAACTGAATATTTGCGTGATGTACTAAACTACATTAGAGTAAACATTTTGTAGTACTATATTTTAGTATTTTGAAGTTCCATAACAAAAACTCAAACTTACTAGACTGCCCTAATTTAAAACTGAAAAAAAAAAATTAGATTTTATGTACAAACCTGGTGTTTTTTTTAAAACTTAAGTTAGTATCCTTGTTATTTTGTACATAAATACTTTGTGTTTCAAAACTTTTGTGAAAACATTGTGTTAAGATTATGGTGAATAATTTATCGTTGTAACAAATGCTGTCAATGTTATACAAAACTATATTTTGAATTTAAAAAAATATTTTTTCTATCATATTTAAGTAAAACAGTATTTTAATTTTGAACTTAAGTTGGAAAATAACATATTCAAAAAATTAGAGCTTTACAGGCATTATTAGATTTTTCTTTGACTTTACAAACTTTAAATGCGTTTTTCTCAGACTTTTAATTTTGAAGATATAAGAGTTTTCTAATCCCCAAAACTTTTTATCTGTTCAAGATATATTCTTGAACTTTTTTGTGTATACTCCCAAACGCGTATGTTCTCTAAAAGTTAGTATGAATTTATATAGGTCTGAAATCTCTAGTTATTTTTTTTAAAGATGATAAAGTTAATATTTAAAAAAATTTCGTGTTTTTTCCAGGTTTAGCTATAACAAGTAATATAAAAAAAAGAATTTAAGTCAATTCCTACATAGGTCAACAAAGAAAACTTTTATTTTAGTTACTTTTTATCAAATAGTTACAATTAATGTAAATATGTATATACATATGATAAAAATAAGTTTTTGTATGTCACAGACTACTAACTGCTTCCTAACAGATTTGAGAACAGTGTCATTCCCATTGGCTAGCGCTTAAGGTTCCAGAAAATTGTGTATTTTTAGTAATTAATCCTCCCTCAATTATGATACAATATTATAGCTCCCCCAACCTCGTTAAACAGATTTTTTTAAAGATTTTATAGAAGATCTATACATATTACCTAATTTTTAAATGAAGACAAGTTGAGTTATTAAAAAAAATTCTAGACATTTTAAAGTGTTTAATTTTTTTAAAAAAAATTTATTTCATTTTGCCAAATAACAACTCAAGTTCAGCAATATAAAATAATTCACAGAATTCTAGCTTTTCCATGAAAAGTCCATTAGTCATTCATTCTTCCTCCATTACTAGATAAAATGTTGTTAAGTATTAAAACATTTTGAGTGAGGAAGATAACCATAATTTTCAAGAAACTTTAAATATTACATCAGAAATAAACACTTTGTGTGAAATATACAAAGTAGTATCATGAACGTTGATTTGTTTATTATCAGATATGTTGTTAGAAAATGTCACAGATAACAAGGTTTAAAAATTGAAATAATTAATACTTTGTATTCAAAATCATCTTTTATTCTTTGATTTTGATGTTGATTAATTGAATGTCCAAAATATTTGTTTTTTATTACCTTCTTATTTTAATGTTGGTTTTGGATATGGATAGAGAGAAAAAATACTTAATTAAAGAGAGAATAAGAGATTATATATATAAATAACAAAAGTTAGAATTATAAGAAATTCATATGTCAAATGCAAACCAGTATGGAATTGTACATGAATAGGAGTATTTAGATACGTTTATTATTAATAAACGGGGGATGAGAATAAATACAACCTTTATAAATTTTTTCATTTTAAAAAGTTTTAGTGGCCGAATTAAGTTCATTTATATTTAATTGAGTACATTTTTCTTTATTTTCTTCATTTATACGAAAATTAAGTTTAGAAAACCAACTTTATGTTTATTTTTTATGATATACATTTTTGTATATAAAGCTTAAAATAATGTAAATAATTTATATCTTCAAGTGTAATACATTAATATTACTTTCTGTTGTATTTATTTTATGTTAAAATCTTGCTACCACCTCTCCCTTCGAAATCTAGTTTTATTATAAAATTAAAAAAAAAATAGTGATTACACAGATCGAAGGAATAAATTAAAAGCAAGTTCGCACTGAGGCATGGCGTAGACAAAACAAAAGGGAAAGTTTTGCTTCACACAAAAAAAATAGACATATGCTGTCACGGGCTTTTTTGCAGATGGCAGAATTTTTTCCTTTTTTCTTGACAATTATCGTTATACTTTGGAAACCACTCAATATCTTTATAAATTATAGCCTATGTGTTATTCTGATGTATAAGCTATATTATTGTAAAGTTTCATTAAAAACCATTCAGTTGTTTTCCCGTGAAAGGGTAACAAACATCCATACAAACTTTCGCGTTTATAATATTAGTAAGTATATATCACAACTCACAGTCGGAATAAATATAAAGAAAGGTACGATATTTATATTTTCGTATAACTTTATTCTTGTGTCATTATTGAATTTCTTTCTTTTTAGTTTTGAGGGCACGATATAATAAATTGATGCACCCTAATTATGTATAAATTTAAGATATTTTGTTTCATATGAGAAATTAGTGTTTAAAAATGTGAAATTGGTGTTCTGTTTATTCTGTCAAATATTAATTAACTTAAAAATGTTATTAATTACTTAACCTAAAGCTGCACACATTTTATACTAATGCATAGTTATTGTTGTGTACCCAAATGGTCATCTAATAAACTTGGCAACCATACGTTTCTGTTTTTTGCTTCCCAAAAGATGAACAGTTGATGCAAACTTCAAAAGGGAAAAAAATCCCTAGGCAATTTAAAAACAAATCAGATGATATTTCAATAGAAGAGTAGCAAATTTTACATAGTGGGTTATTGCGTTCATAATATAAAATTCGAATGCTACGATTAGAAATATCGATTTGTTGTAGATAAAAAAAATCAATTTCCATTTAGAAAATGTCGAAGGGGCAAAATATTTGAGACTTCTGGATAGAGGAGGTTTAAAAATGTTTACAGATATTGTTATGAAAATCATTTCAACGCAATATTTTATTTTTAATTTGTTTATCGAAAAAATTCGAGTTAAAATATCTTAAAGTTGATTGCCAATTATCTTGCTTTACAAGTATAACAGAAGCATATCTGGAATTACATGAAATGGGGAATGTCTTGCATTCGTTTAATTCATCTTCTGTAAACTATAACGCACCTACCTGCATTTTCATTTTTAAAAAAATATTCATTACATTTGACAATATATGCTTAAATAATTATTCAAAATAGAGCAATGAGGAAATTTTAAAGGCGATGGATAATCGAAAAAGGAAGAAACAAGCTCGATATAAAAACTTTTTTGAAAAAATTGGCAGTTTTTTTAGGGGGGGGGCACTCTTGTTGTCAAGGGAAGTATAGAGTTATAAAATGTTATCCCCCCTCTCCCCGCCACTCCCAAAAACATGAAACGCTGTAACTTGTCCCCCCTCCCCCCACCAATATTCCATGAAAGTGAAGTTCCTTGCTTCCACTAAATGGGGCTCCCATCCCACCTCTTTTAAGGAAAATGAATGGCGGGTTTCTTTCTACTGAATCATTTGAATTTAATGAGTCATGTATCGAGAAATGTGTGCAGCGAAATGTAGAGCAGAAAATGGACAAATAATTCTTGGTTACTATTTATATTTCACCCAATCAAAAGTGTAAAGAAAATTAAATCAAATTCATTCACAAAAATTTAGTTGCCTACACTGTGTGTGAAGCCGGATCGGGTCTTCTGAACAAATTGCCTATTATTTTAAGTGGGGATTTTAATGTAGATTTTTCAAAAGACAAATCAAAGCCCTTAGTGATTTTTTAAAATCAAAATTCTATTTAATTATGTCGAATGATCCAAATGAAAGCACGACAAAGTACGGAACAACGCTTGACGCAGTTTTTTTTAGATATTTAAATAATTTTGAATCTTAAGTATTTATAACCTATTTCAGCTACCATAAACCTATTGTTTCCTTCTTAGAATACAATTAATTCTCACAAATATGTATACTTAGCAAAAAATATTACTTTATGAGTACAGACATATGATTAAATATAAATTTATATGACAATACTAATATAATATCCCCTTGTTTTTTTATTCACCTAACTAATCACTGAAATAACATTACAAAATTTGAAGTTAACACTTCTATCGTGTGGTCAAAAGCACACACGCTCTTTTTTTTTTAAAAAAAAAATATATATATAGAATTAGATTATCAAAATATGAACAGAAAAACGTAAACGAAAACAAGAGCAGCACGGGTTGTACAGTCGGAAAAATGGATACCCGTGGAAATCGCGGGTTGCGCAAATTTTGCTACATCTTCGTTGCTTGTGGAAATCGCGGGATGCGCAGCGAGAGGCTTAAATGATTAATAAATTAATATTTTTAATTTCAGTTACATTGCCAGCGTTTCGATATTACGGAAGAAGGCTACGTGGTAAATCGTCATCAACTAATCAAGCTCCTCATAAGCCATCGGATGATTACGTGGAGTATTTGGGCAGCAGACCAATACCGATACCGAGTAAGTGCTTTCACATACAGAGTCAGTCATGAAATTATAATATAACTTTAATTTTTTTTTTCGAAAATTATGAAATGAATGAATATATATATATATATATACCTATACTTTAGTTTGAATACTTTTGAATTATAGAAAAGGTTGAAATAGCACGCAGTATTAATTCAGTGGGAATATTTTGACAATTATTCCAAAGCACACAATAGTGAATCAGTCAGTAATAATTGAAACCTATCTCTCAAATTGAAACCACACTTTAGAGGGATCCACACTTAGAGAAGTCGTAATAACCTGGATATTCCTGGATATAAATAAATAAAAGAACTCCGATTAATCTAATTACTAAATCAGTATTTTTTAACCAAACATATTTATAATAAATTTTTTTGCAATTCCATCAAGGAACAAAATTTGATACCCTAAAAATATATTTTAGTATATCACCAATTAACTATTTCCTAACAAATTTGAAAAAGGTATCGTTCCCATTGAATTTTTAGCAATTATTTCTTCTTCAATTCTGATACACACAATATTAATCTACCTCAACCTCATTAAACAAATTTTTAAGATTTAATGAGAGATTTATACACATTACCTAATTTTTAACTGAAGACTAGTTGAGTTATATAAAATATATAAACATTTTATTATGTTTAGTTTTTTTAAATTTTTATTTTCCAATTCCTTTGACATATTACATCTCAAAATTAGCAATATAAAACACTTTACAGAATTTTAGCTTTTCAATGTTCTTCCAACACTAGAGGAAATGTTGAAGAGAAGTCAAACACCTTAAGTGAGGAAATCATTATTTTCACGAAACATTAGATATTACATCATAAATAAAACATGTTTCATACACAGTTTTGTGAACTGCACAAAAATGTATTCAATTTTGACATTCTGAAGAGTTCCGTTATCAATTTATGGAATGTTTTGATTTGCTTGGTATGAGAAATGTCGTTATAATGACATAGATAACAAGGATTAAAAAAAATTGAATTAATTAATACTTTATATACTAAGTCATTTTTTATTCTATGATTTTGATGTTGATTAATTGAATGATCAAAAAAAATTTTAATACATTTTAATTTTAATGTTGGTTTTGCATATGGATAGAAAAAAAAACTTAATTAAAGAGAAAATAAGAAGAGATTGAAAAAAAAAAAAAAACTGTAACAAAAGTTACATATGTAAGAAATTCATACGTCAAATGTAAACCAGTATGGAATTCAGCATAAATAGGAGTATTTAGATAAATTTATTATTAATGAACGGGAAGAATAAATACAATCTTAATAAATTTTTCATTTATGAAAGGTTATAATAAAACAAATTTTAAACAGCTGAATTAAATTTATATTTCATTGAGTATATTTTTTATTCTTTTCTTCGTTTATATAAAAATTAAGTTTTGAAAAATAACCCAGCTTTTGTTTATTTTTTACGATATGGATTTATCTAAGACTAAATTAAATGTGGACAAGATATTTACATTTTCTTTAGACTTCCTGATTGGTTATTTTAGCTGAAGAAATGTTTTATTAGAAAAATTTATACTTAAAATTACAAAGAAAAAAATTAGACAATGTTTTGTTTCTTTTCATATGTGTTGAAAATTTTAATCATTACCATATTTGTGTAATTTTATGTGAAATGTGTGTGGTCGAGTCTATATGTGTGAGCATCTTTTAATGAAACTAGCTTTTTCTTTGTCATGTATTCTTACAATAACTAAACCAATAGATGTTTTCATTTTTATTCATTGTATTTGGTGATACTTATAAAATTGATATATATTTTATTCATATGTTATATTTAATAATTATTTCATTTTTAATTAAAGCCCTTTAACCTATCTCGAAAAACTATGATGTACAAGAAAATGTCTGTGCTTAAAAATCCCCCCCCCCCTTTTTTTTTTTACGTTCCTATCTACATTATAACTTTTAAACAAAACTGAGGCTCTTTTTTTGTTAGACTTATTATGAAATCTAGATAAATAAGAGCGGAAAAACGCAATAATTAAATTGTATTGATTTATTTATGCATAGCTGATATAAATTGCTCTAATTATGTTGCTAAATAAAATTTTATACATGAGAAAGTTCTTTAGCGTGGTGATGAATGAACTCTGAGCTCGAGAACCTTCAGTTTATTTCAGTTATCGCATATAAAAGTTTCTCCAAACGTAACAAAATTCATTCTCAAACTCGAAACTCTCATTCATTCTCATTCTCAAAATTTAAATTCAAACATTCTCAAATCATAAGTTAAAAGATTTTTCCAGTTGTTTTATAGATTATTGAACTTATGCTATGAAGGTGTGACTTTTCTTACAAAAAATACGTATATGTATATATGCTTTTAAATCATTAATAGATTAATATTTTTCATTTCCAGCTCTATACGTAGAGGGCGATCTATTTAAAACAGTAATACCGGTTCATCGAGCGCCTCCACCTCCTCCACTTTCTCGTAGACGGACTAGGCCTTCAGAGGAAGAAGAGGATGATGATGATGAAGTGAAAATTGTGGGATATAAACGAATAGAGAACCCGAGTGAGTGCTTTTCACACTTGATACCTCTACGAGAGGGGCGCGAGCCAATTGAAATGTCGAAAACAAAAGATTATTTTAAAATTTTTTTAATTTACTGGAAGTAAACAAACGAAATACACATTTATACTCTGATATAATACACTCATAAATATATCAGTTCAGCGCAAAGTATTTGATAATTAGTTTAATAATACTAAGTTAAAAGAATAAGTTTAATAATTACCACGGACCCCATGGGATTGTCATATGTAAAATTATATGCGAAAATTAACACTTATCTTGATAATTTGTATGGTTTATTATTAATCCCTTAAAACTGCAGATTAAAAGTTACGCGATTCGCTTCCCAATGCCACCGTTTTCCACGTAGGCACTCGATTGGGATGTATTGGGGAGGGGGGGGGCCCCGCAATAAATAATCAAATCCTCTGAAATAAGTAAATCCTTCGCATACACTGTCACAAGGACCTTTTATTGCATTCCAAAGCTTTCGAAATAATTTTATGGATAGCAGTGCACAGAAAAGATCGTACTTCGGAAAGATGTATATATACTTCCGGGGCAATTAACGCTTTGGCTGAGCGAGACGTTTATATACGCACGCCGGTGGCCCTTAAGAGGTTAAAGTTGTTTTGTAGTTTTAGCATCAAAGTATCGTGTTATTGAATTTAATACATTGCAATTGTATGGAGGGAGGGCGCGATGAAAATTATAATTGACTATTGGGTCGCAAATATATAAAGTTTGAGAAGCACTGCTCTGAAGACCCACCATGTAAGGAATTGGATGCATGTTCAATCTGTCGAGGTTGAAAATTCTCCTTTTTCGTGGTGTGAAAATTAGGAGAGTGGGTTCGAGCTCAAGTGTCGTCTTCGTCATTTAACTGTGCTTCAAATCAACCCAATTATGTCCGGAATTTCTCAAGAATTTAAATTTAAAAATCCTTCTTTTAATTAAAGAATGGATATCATAGAATAATTTTATAAACTATGCATGTAAAAATATTTCAATGTATAGTACTAAAAATTTTGAATCGAAACAAAATACTTACCTTTAAAAATTTGTATATTAAAGGGAGGGAAAATATGAAAGCGTCGAATACAATTACGGAATATTGAATATTTTGTCAAAAAAAAAAAAAAAAAAGATGTTTAGTTAATTTCACATATTATATAAAAGTTTCTCGAAACCTAAATCCTAACCATCATAACCTAAGTAATTTTTTCCAGTTTTTTTACATATTTTTATACTTCTGTTATGAAACTATGACTTTTTTTTTCAAAAAAACATGTATGCATAAATTTTTAATGATTAGTTTTTTAAATGATTGATAGAATATTTTTTAATTTCCAGGAGTCTACACGGTGAAAGGAAATCTGCGTCGTTTTCAACTATCCCTGGACAGTGGGCTATTCGATGGCCCAGAAAGTTAACATGCACCGGCTGAGGCTTCAGGTTCTCGTGCACCGACTAAGCCTAAAAAATAGCTGATTATTTCAGCACATATGAAAATGATAATTGTAGGACCACTTGTCTAATAAAAAGTGTGAAATTTTGAATGTGATATTAGTGTTCCATTTTTCTGATAATTTCAAACACTCTGTTTCTCATGGGAAGGACATGGCCGATTCTGGGATGTCTGCCGTCCGCGTGCAAAGATCGAATGCGCCGCGCCTCTAGAGAATTTTTCATATTTGGACTAATACTTAAGTTAGACAATATAAATTAATTTACAAGTATTAAAGTAAAAAGTATAACATTAATGAAATGTAAATACAAATTTTAGTGCAGAACCTTTTTTTTTGGCCAGGTAATAGGTCATAATAGCGACAATATACTTTAATTAAATAATAAGCAAACAAAAAAATAAAAATAGACATTTTATAATTATAAATACAAAAACTGTATTTACTCAGAAAATATGTAATAAAAAAAGTGTTCTAAAGAATAAATCTCGTGAAATGAAAAGTATATATAAATTAGTCCTTCTACAAAAACTACTTAATAATTAACTATAAAATAACTTTTCTGAGAAAACTGAATGTACTCGTAATTTTTGGGGTATAAACGTGTGATTCATGCGGAACCTTTTTTCTTAGTCTTAACTTTCTCAGAATACGATACTTCATTATTCAGGTGAATATAAGCACGTTCCTTATAGCAGTTCATAAAATAAAGAAACGAAAAGAAGATATCTATTCTCTGGCAAAGAAAAAAAGAAACGGTTGTTGTTGCTTTTTTTAATGTAAACATTATTACGATCACTGGAAAAAGAGAATTTTATAATTATTGTATCATTGTCAAAGGTCGATCGTACGTAAACAAACCTGGTTCTCAAATCTTTTTCTCACTCTCGCGATTAAAATTTAAAACAAACACTACAACAGTTCACATCTCAGGAAAAGAAAACAGCATTGTTTATAAAAATTATTCAAGTGTAAACCAGTACTTATATACTTAACTGCAAAATATGAATCTACGAAAAGCTTGAAGAGTTCCTCTATTGACTGCATCTTGCGAGTAACAATGCTCTTGGACGTTAATTTCAACAACTACATTTACTCCTCGAATAAATTCATAAAAATTGTTTTTAGTATTAAAAAAAGAAGAAAAATAGATCTTGCTATATCACACTGTTGGCCACCGTAAATGAAACACCCTGAAGGAAACATGAAAATTACAACATGCATTAGCAGAGGTGAGATATGCAAATGATCAGAATTTCAGCGCAGACACTGTAGCGTATTGGATACGAAAACTCACAGTCAGGCTAGAGATATAAATATGTACAATTTATTTACAGAACATTTAAAAAACCATCTTACATACAGGACACGTTTCTGCTTTCAGCCCGGCACCCTCAAAAACCGGTCCTCTCGCATGTCTCTCTCTAGAGGAGTCTATTCGAAACGTTAGGGGAAAGGCATTTTGAGCAGCTCTTCTCCCCTACAATCTCAGGCAGTACACCATCCACTCTCCGATTACGACATCATGTGTTGCCATGATAATAATCGTAACAAACTCCTCCTTCCTCTAGAGAGAACTTTTTCTGGTAAAGGAAAAGTTCTGTTCCTTGAAGATCAACTAAAATAATTTCAATTGTCACACACACAACAGGAGATATCACTAAAGTTCTAGGATGACACTATCTTTTTAACAGTGTACGATTCCCTTCTAGCCAGAATTACATACTACAATACATTAAAATATAAAAAATCAAAATAAATGAGGAAATCACAACGTATCTATTAGATATATATAAATTACACTTTATCTAGTTAATAACTCAAATCAATAACTCAATCATATTTACTCAAATATTTACTAAGAATTGATATTTATATACATCATTTCTTTCATTAGAATGGTATGAAGAAATAACACTAACATTCTCTAGTTTCAAATTTTAAAGAGAGAAATTAAGAACACACAAACACATACTTCATCTGTCTAAATATGATGTACTTAAATTACAAATGTTTTAAATGCAAATGATTCTTCGAATGATAGCATAAATTTTTAATACAAGTTATCTACCTTAATAATAGCCTATACCACAGTAACTAAATGTTTATACACAAGTATTAGTGAAAGCAGTTTATCTTATAATTTCTGTTACCATGAAACATATTACACAACATCTTAACATATACTCAAAATCCTATTCATGAACTAAAAAACATCAAACACTTTACACATCTTAAAATCTACTCTAGAATCATACTAATGAAATGATATTACATCACCATATTAGAAATATTTTTTTAAAATAAGAACAATTTTTTGAATCAGAAATGTTTCAAGAATCTTTCTGAGTCACACAACTATATTAAATATTGAGATATGTGCACAATATTCAATATTATTATCATGATAAATCATAAAAAATGCTTATATTCAAAAATTGGTCATGCCTATAGTATGCATGTTTAAAAAGATACGAATATCATATTTTGATTATTTAAGAAAATAGTATAACTAATAAGCAATATTTCTCACAACATGGTGTTTTTTTAAACTCATAAAAATTCTAGCTTTTAATCAGAAAAAACATCAAAATATGAAGATTTTTTTCCCCTCACAAAACTTTCTCAGCAGGTTCACACACATACATTGATAAGGTTTTATTTTAAAAGAGAAATCTGGATCAGAAACAAATACAAATTATCAGCATCTAAGTTGCACATACTGCTTTAATAAGAGCTACATTTAAACGATTCCACTTATGCCTAATTAATCCTTGATAATGAATATTATCAAAATCTCACTTATTTAATTATAAAATTTTAGTATAAATGCGTACAAATATATATGTATCCCTGGTCAAACCTTATGACACATATTAATGGAACTAGATTTTTTTTTTTTCAGGTGATTGAGTATAATACATTTTTTTTTTAGAAACCGAAATTAAGTTAAAATTTATGCTCTGCATACAAAAGAAAATAAATAAAAAATTGTTTCGGGTTGAAAAATAAATCGTTTCATGAAATCAGGGGCGTATAAAACTGAATTAGTCGACAAATTTTCCTCCAATTGTCTAAATAACTCTGGACATTCAGAAGTCCATTTAATGTCCCCTTTCTTTGATTTTCTTTTTAACGTTTCTGTCACTGGAGTAATTAAATAAGAAAACATAGGGATGTATTGTCAATAATATTCGGCTAATCCCAAAACTTTAACCTGAGTTTTATACCGTGAAATTGAAAAATCTATTATTGCCTTAACTTTCAATTGAGCTGGGGACTGCTTTCCCAATTTTTGAAATAACTCAGAAGTTAAAATACTCATAAGTAAGCCTCCTCTGTCAGCCTGGATTTCTCTAGGAGAGACCCATCTAAAAATTTGTAGCAACGTCTCCACAAGGGGTGTGGATGTCGTCTCAGGCACTGTCACTGTCTCATGGCACCTCGGCGACATAGATATGTCAGGTAAAATATATTTGTCTCTAGTAGGTGCAATAGGAAGGGGTCCTATTGTATCAATATATAACTCATGTCTTACAGGAACTAATTGCATGGATGCGCTTTTTCCTGATCACTTGCATCATCATTCGCGTTATTCTCTATCCGCTGAATCAAGGGGGCTGATTCCTCATTCCTCAGCTGTGCTTCCATAACCTCATAATTACTAAGTTTAACCAAATTCC
>BMAV01025213.1:42514-64471 GCA_019973955.1 Trichonephila inaurata madagascariensis | reverse complement strand
TGTTGCTTAAGTTTTGCACACCAGTGTATTTATCTCCCTCGGTGCCTCCATTAAATAGACTGTAACGTATTGGATACGAAAACTCACAGTCAGGCTAGAGATATAAATATGTACAATTTATTTACAGAAAATTTAAAAAAACCATCTTACATACAGGACACGTTTCTGTCTTCTGCTTTCAGCCCGGCACCCTGAAAAACCGGTCCTCTCGCATGTCTCTCTCTAGAGGAGTCTATTCGGAACGTTAGGGGAAAGGCATTTTGAGCAGCTCTTCTCCCCTACAATCTCAGGCAGTACACCATCCACTCTCCGATTACGACATCATGTGTTGTCATAATAATTATCGTTACAACACACATCATGCACGCCTGTGGCGCCACCTCAAAGCGCTATTTAAGGTTTGGAGATTTCGACGATTTCAAGTTCGGCAATTGTGTTTTTCTTGTGGTTTTTTCAAAAAACGATCAGTTATGTCTCGTAGAAAACATCGATCAGCTTTTGATCAAGATCTGAGTTTGACAGAAGAAGGATAGTGGCCTACCGAGATTGAGGAATATCTTTCAGGGAAATCGGTAGTCGTGATGGACGAAACCAAACAACTGTAATGCAGATGTGTGACCGTATGTGACGTGGTCGATCGCATCCACCTCAGTGCACCACTTCACGTGAGGGCAGGCAAATTGTGCTCATGGCAGTGACGGATCGCTCAGTCACATCACGAACCATAGCACAGCACATTGAGTCTGTAACGCATCATTCAGTGTTTTCTCGTACCATTCGAAGCTGTTTACAGCAGAGTGGTCTGTCCTCAAGACGTCCATTGCTTGGTCTACCCTTGAAGCAGAACCACAGACGTCGCCACCACCAATGGTGTGATGAAAGAAGTATGTGGGCGGCAGAATGGAATGAAATTGTCTTTACTGACGAGTCACTTACCTGTCTGCAACACCACGATGGTCGGATTCGAGTCTGAAGACATCGTGGAGAGAGGATGCTGAACAGCTGCGTTATGCTCCGCCACACTGGTCCTGCACAGGGTATTATGGTATGGGGCGGTATTGAATATCACTCTCGCACTCCTCATAGTACTCATTGTCGGTACTTTATACAGCCAGTGCTACATCTGCGAGGTGTTGGAGCCAGTTGTCCTTCCTTACCTTCAGGGCTTGGCCACAGACATATTTCAACAGGATAATGCGCGATCACACGTGGCACGCATTGTCCAAAGGTTCTTCGTCAATCACCAGATTGCATTGCTTCCCTGGCCGGCTCGCTATCCGGATCTTTCGCCGATAGAAAACATGTGGTTCATGGTTGCGCAATGATTGGCCCAGATTACACCCCCAGCTGCCACACCAGATCAACTTTGGCAACGTGTGGAAGCTGCTTGGTCTGCTGTACCCCAAGAACACATCCAAAAGTCTGTTTGAATCAATGCCGAGGCGTGTGGCAGCGGTGATCTCCAGCAATGGCGGCTACTCTGGCTATTGATTCTGGCAGGAACCACACTTCACAGAAGTCTATAAGTTTAATAATTTGATACTTGGTCAACATGTTATCTACAAAATAAATTTTGTTGTGCTATCTCTTGTCTTACTTGGTGTTGCATTTACGGTGGCCAGCAGTGTATTATTGTATTGGTCTGATTTCCACTGCAAAAACTGGGCGGTTCGTTATCACATGTCTTATTTTGTATGTATAGTTTTCAAGCCCGTTCAGTATAAGAAGATACTCATCAAAAATATCAGTATGCCCCTTAACATTTTTGAGGCCTATAAACTTCATACAATTCAATTTATCTATATACAGTTTGTTTTTACTCAACACAATAAACACACACTAGTGGACTGTCACGACTCAATAATAACTCATTCAATTCACTACCTCTCTCGAGGTTCTTGTTGCACACACTGAAGTTTATTTTACAATCAGCTAGAGGGCGCTGTTAGTTAACAGCTAACATACCGCCTCACATTGCACTGGTTTAACCATGCAATCATTGTTACTAAATTAACATTCATATTTGTTACATCTAAAACACTTTACTCATTCAACACTTGACAATTCTCAAGAAATAAGATTACATAAATCATTAAATGCAAGATTTCAAATAACAATATTTTTTTATACAAATACAAATCACTTTACTAACAATGAGCCAATTTTACACACCACCAAAAGTACACTAAATGAAAAATTCAAATTATATTTAAGGATCTTCCATTGGTAAAATACAAATTTTTGATATGGCTCTTTTACATGTACTATACTGAGTTTTAATTTTAACAACGCGAGCTTTTTTATCTTCGCCATAATACAATTCTACCATTCTACCTAATGCCCATTTATAGGTTGGTAAATTTTCTTCAATTATTAAAACCAAGTCTCCAATTTTAACGTTATTTTTTTTCAAACTTCCATTTTCCTCGCTGTTGTAATTGATTTAAGTAATTACGACTCCAAAATTTCCACATTAATTGAACTATCTTAGTTATTTTTTGCCACCTTTTGAGATAACTCTCTTTACATTTGGTCAAATTAGGCTCTTCTAGCGAATTTAAAGACCTATTAATGTTAAAAAATGGGCTGGTGTAAGCACTTGGAAATCATCATCATTGTTTGATAACGGGCAAAGTGGTCGAGAATTTAAAATTCCCTCAATTTGTACAATGACCGTGCGACATAATCATCCTGTGATGACTATGTCGTTCCGGATCCGCGTAAGCTAGAGGTGTGGGATTATCAAAATGATGAGACATATTGGTTCTTAATACAACTTTTATTAAGAATAACTTATATTACTTAATTCTAATTGACAACTTTCTTTAAAGTGAGAGTTAACACCCAATTAAACCTTATATTCAAGTCAGATCACGCAACTAGATCATTTATCTTAATTATAATAAATAAACCGATTCATCTAACTACCTATACCAAATATTACCTTTTGCAGATCTCCTTCCTTCAGTGATTCAGTGATATCTATAATGTAATTAAATATGCGAGCTTTCCAACTTCTTTATAATGAACTTCTATTTCTTCCCAAGCTATAGGACAGCTAACTCTTGATCTGAAAGATTCCACACTAAACTATCTCTAAACTTGCCGCGCCCTTATCATCAAAGCTTCTATCCTTTTAAAGTATATCTCATTTACATATTATATTCGTTTATCTTCTTGGTATTGGGTTGGAAAGGTTTGCCATTAATCGTGGCCGTCAAAGAACATAGGAGTTATGTTAGCAGAAGGACGCGAGAGACGTCACAACCGTAAGTAGTTCCTCGTACGTTAAATTAATTCCGTTCACAACTCTTTTTAAGTGATATTTACATGACTTTATGGCCGCTTCCCAAAGGCCTTCAAAATTGGGTGACCTCGCGGGAATAAATTTACACTCTATCCCCTCTGCTGCTAAGTAATTAGCTAATTTTTCGTCTGGGTTTCTGACTATTTCAAGAAGTTTTTTAATTTCATTGCTAGCTCCGACGAAATTTTTACCATTGTCCGAAAACAGTTTAGCATATTTGCCTCTTCGAGCCATGAACCTTTTCAACGCGGCAATGAATGCTTGGGATGTTAAATCTGACACTAACTCAATATGTACCGCTTTAAACACAAAACACACAAAAATACAAATATACACTTTAAACAAATTTCCTTTACGTTGTCCTTTATTTTTAATGAAAAAAGGACCAGAAAAATCTACTCCTGAACAATTAAAAGGATAATCATTAATAAGCCTCTCTTATGGCAAATTACCTATAATTTGAGTTGACACAATTGGCTTCGCTTTAAAACATACAATACATTTTGATACAATTTTTCTGCAAATTGACCGACCATTTAACGGCCAAAATTTTTCCCGAATATGATTAAGTAAAGATACAGTTCCCACATGTAAATATTTCTTATGAAAGTATTCTATTATTATTAAAGTTAATGTATTATTTTTTGGTAAAATTATCTGGTGCTTTTTATTAAAACTAAACTCTGAATTTGAATTACACAATCGTCCTCCTACTCTTAAGACACCATTGTCATCTAAAAAGGGATTCAATGTCTTTAACTTACTGTTTGGCTGCACACTTCCTTTACTTTTAAGATTGTTAATGTCACTGGAAAATTCTTGATCTTGCACCTTTTTTACCAGAAAGGTTTCAGCTTTCTCAAGTTCTTTTGTTGTGAGTGGACCAGTCATTCTACTTATACCTTTTAAATTTTTCACGAACCTGAAAATAAAACTTAATACACGTAAAATAGTTATATAATTATTGCTTAAATTAAGTAGGTCGTTTAAAAAATCATTAACATGTATATTAAGCACCGATTGATAGTTCTCAATTTGTTCATTAACAGAGTTTTTCAGTTCTGAATTATATTCATCTAGTGTCTCTTTACAGTTTATAGTTCGATTGGGATAGTCATCACCTGAAAAAATTGCTGGTCCATTAAACCATAATTTTTGTTTCAAAAGTTTATCAGGATCGACTCCTCGGGAGACTAAGTCTGCAGGATTTTGATCAGATGGTACGTGTCTCCATAGCTTATTAGGATAGAGTTCTTGTATCTTGGCAACCCTATTTTGAACAAAGGTCTTTAAGTCCACCGGTTCCTTTCGAAGCCATGCCAAGACGATCATCGAATCCGACCACAGATATATTTTAGCAGTTTCTAGTTGTAAAGCAGCTACAACTCTTTTCACAAGTTTTGCCAATAGCACTGCAGCACATAACTTAAGTCTGGGAATTGTCAGGCTTTTAATAGGCGCTACTCTCGATTTGCTTGTGATTAACCGAACTAAAGTTTCACTCTTTAAATTTTTAGATTTGCAGTAGACGGCTGTACCGTAGCACCGCTCTGGGGCATCGGCAAATCCATGAATCTCAATAGCTTCTGGAAAAGCGACAAGAATACGTCTTGGTATCTCTATATTGTTGATATTCTCTAAGGATACTACGAATTGATGTCATTCTCGATATTCTTCAGCTGGCAGGAGGTTATTCCATTCCAATTTACTTCTCCATAAACCCTGGAGGAAAATCTTTGCTTTTGAAATTACTGGTGCCATCAGTCCAACAGGATCAAAGATCTTGGCAATAGTAGATAAGACGTCTCTTTTAGTATAAGAGCTGTCCAAATAGACTTTCACTTTAATCAAAAAACAATCTTGGATCGGCTTCCACGACACTCCTAACGTTTTTGTCTCTGTTAAAGTTGCAAAATTGTAATTCTGTTCGGGATCTGGTGACAATTTCTCGTGATTGGCGCAACGTTTATGCAACTCCATTCCAGCACTTTTCAAATTCCTTTTATTTGTTGTCTGAGGACAATTGCCTCCTCTAATGTTGCAGCACCACAAAGAACATCGTCCATTATAAGTTGTTCCGTAAAACGGAAGCTGCTATAGGGAAGTTGGCCTCTTCGTCCATCAACAATTGGGTTAAAGTTCTCTGTGCTAAGTAGGGAGCACTTACCGTGCCATATGTAACAGTCGAAAGTTCGTAAATTTTGGGTGATTCATGTTTACTTTCACACCAAACGATCCTCTGCAGATTGCGCTGTTTAGGGTTAATTAATATAGTTCGATACATCATTTTAATGTCTGTTGTAAATGCATACGTATAAGTTCTGACCTGAGCATTTGCGCATACAAGTCCTCTTGTATCACTCCTCCATTATATTGAATGTCATTTAAAGATATGCCATTATCAGTTAACGAAGAGCAATTAAAGACAACTCTAAGTTTTGTTGTGGACTTTTCTGGACGATAAATTCCATGATGGGTAGCGTAATATGTGATTTCGGGTTCAGTTTCGTTAGTCACTTCCTTCATATGCCCAAGTTCCTCATAATCTCTTAAAAATTCACGGTATAAATTTAAGTAATTTTCATCTCTAGCTAAGCGATTCCACAGCGATCCAAGTCGTTTGAGGGCTATGTCTTTCGAATTACCCAAATATGAGGGATCTCTTTTAAGGGCATAGATACTACATATTTACCTTCTTTAGTTCTAAAATGAGTATTCGCGTAATGTTCCTCACAAATTAGCCTTTCTTTATTTTTAATTATTGGTTCTTCTACCTCCTCAGATCGCTGTTTCCCGCCGTTAGCTTGAGTTTCAGTTTCAGTTTAGAAATCGGTCTCTATTCACACACTTTAGCCATTACACTCTTTTTCACTGAATTTTGATAATCCAACGTCTTCACAAATATACATATCCATTAGATCGCTTATCTCCGGGTAGACGGACCATGTTTTTACTCAACACAATAAATACACACTAGTGGACTGTCACGACTCAATAATAACTCACTCTATTCACTACCTCTCTCGAGGTTCTTGTTGCACACACTGAAGTTTATTTTACAATCAGCTAGAGGGCGCTGTTAGTTAACAGCTAACACAGTTAAATATTATTCACAGATATCATAAATTTGAAATATAGGGACTCGATGAGAAGATATCATTAGTTCATACCATAATCGAATCCAAGTTGTATCACAGGCCAAAAACGGTTCTAATAATACTAATAAAGGATTCTTTATAAATCTAAGGTGTTTCCATTATCTTGATAACCACCTGTATATATATATATATGCATACTCTGACATTAAACTTCTTCAAAACGTGTATTGTGAACACAGTTGTGAAACTGGGAAAATATTAGATTAAAATGAAAAAACAGCTTTATAAATATATTATAGGTTATTTTAAGCAATTATATTATTTCATCACGCATAAATAATACTAAATAATTTCATTATTAAATTGCTTTTGAATTCTTTGGTAAATAGTTCGAAAAGAGAACTTAAATGTTGAAGAAATATTTAAATAGAAAAACATACTACTATTTTTGAAAACGAAAAATATAAAAAAGCAATACACTATACCGTAGCATATAAAGATTAAAAAACAACATACTTCGGGAAAAGCGCTTAAAAAAAATCCAATGTCAATCGATAGTTCCAAAACTTTAATTTTTACCATTCCAGTTGAATAAACTCTGACAAAAGCCATTGTTCTTGTTCATTGATCTTACCTTTATGCTTCCATCAATTCTTAAGAAAAAGAACCGCTATTTTGAAATATATTTCATCGAATGAAAGAGTTAAATAGTAAAGAAAACATCCAACACATCCTGTTTCCATTGCGTCGGATTTTGAGAAATACATCTGTTGTAATATTTTCCCATTGATAATCAAAGAAAACAAAGCAATTATTCGTAATGAAAAATCTTTCATGCATAGATGCACAAATTCTAAATTAAATTATTTTCAGAATTTGGGTACATAAGTTCCCATCTGTCTGCAATATCAAAATTAACATGCAAACATTTATTGTGCTTTTACATTATTTTTACGTGGGAAATAAAATGTATGGAATATATCACATAGGAGGGGAAATAAATCATTGATATAAAAAAGAGAAGTTAATAATAGGTTTCTGAGAAATTTTGAGTAAGTTCTCTTACTCTCAGTATTTTTTCTGAGTATGAATGAAAGAAGTTTGAAAGCAAGAACTCTCTCTATACGAATATCTTTTGAACAAAAAATTCCACTCACGCATTACAAATTAGTTATTAACTATAAGTAACTCAAATTTTAAAATTATTTTTTGCTTATGTTATTCTAATTTTAATTGAAATATATGTGCATGTATGTATTTCACATTGGAGGTTTTTCATGCATTAATTCCATTCATTAATTTTAAAATTTTAAAACATTAAAACTTCCGATAGGCACCGAAAAAACACACTGTTCTCATAAAATCTAAGCAAAACAGAATTACGTTAAATGTTAAAATGTTATAACCGAGGTATTTATTAAAACTATTTAAATAAGTCAAAGCAAGAAAATCGTGTGAATGAATTGTAAATGCTGCTTTTCCATTCATAGCAACCCTCGAAGTCAATACAGCATTGTAAAACCATAAACAGGAAAATCACTTCTTTCCTCTATTTCTTCTTTCCAAATTGTAAAGCTGTTATTCAATTGAAAACTTTTAATTTCCCCAAATGCATATTGAATTTAAACATTCCTATGTCTTAGGTAATATTAACTATATTAGATATTTTCGGTGGCCCATCCGATATAGTGTTTAACGAAGCTGACTGCTGTACCGTAGGGCCTGGGTTCGAATCCAGGAGAAGACATGGATGTTTGTAAATGTATAGTGCCTTTGAAGGCATGCGGGAACTCTAAATAGCTGTCGAGCCGCAAGTCCTCTGGTGAGGATGGTGGCAGAGGAAGAGAGGTGGAAGGCACCTGACCCCCCACCTCCCAGGGTATTTTACCTCTAAATTTGGGTGGTACCGAGCTAAATTGTACTGTCACCTGTATGGTGCTCAAGGCTACGGCCAACGACAGGCGTACATCTAGCCCCTATCCATGATGAATTCCGTGGACCTGAATCTGACGCAGGTGGCATGAGAAAGAACAACAACAGATATTTTCGTAAAGCAGCTTTCGCAAAAATCATTTTTGAGGCGCCTTTGTTAAGTATCAACCCACAGTGCGCCGCCAGTGCCGCTGATAAGCAAAAAAAAAAAAAAAAAACTTCTTCTATCGCGCTATAAGTCAGATCTGTCACGAACTTTCCTATCAAATGAAGGATGTGAATAAAAAGTAGACATTAATGGACAATATGTGTGAGCCAACACACTGTGCACTAACATTCTATTTTTCTTAAACTATACTATACTATCGGAAATCGAAACTTATTTTGATTTTTCAATAACTATTTAAAATTCAGCACACATATTTATTCGACTTAATATGTTTGATTTTGAGAAATTGTACAAAATTTTGGTTAATTGATAAAACTTTATGCTGCCGCCCTCTTGCGGTGCACGCACTGCACAACTGCTAGATTTGGCTCTGGGGAAGGGACGGTCCAGGATCGAAAGTCCGCCATTCTCGTATCATGCTCCAAACGCCACCCAACATATTCTTTTGATTTTGTCGATTTTGGGGGACAAAAAACAGTAAAAAATTAATTAATGAATAAAAGTAATTATTAAAAACGAAACTTAATTAGATGTTACGTATTATATACACTTGCCTCCGAAAGTCTGGGTACAGGCAATCATCTAACTTGTTTATGCTATAATTACTACTAAAATCTTGCTTTAGAAATCAACAAACCTGTCAGCAATTCTTCAAAATTTCCTTATTCAAACAACAGAAACAAAATTCACCTTAACGAGAATTGATACAACATTGTTGATACAACATTCCTTCCTTGTTTCCCTTAACGGTTTTAAAGTTAGTCTTTTCTCGTGTTTTCTTTTGGTAAATACCATCGATATGGGGACGCAGAAAAGTAATTACATACTTCTTGTACCATATAAAAAAAAAAAAACAGAAATTTCACCAATGGAGCTGGCAACGTCATTAACGATTAGATTCAATATATGAGCCGTAATGTATACAATGTAAAAAATTCATCTAGTGTTAATGACTTCATATTTACTGGCAAATACTGAAATGGATTATAGCTCGTAATATTAAGAATGCGTTTGTGCAATATTTGGATTAAAAATTCTTATATAATAAAAAAATCCGTTTAAAATTCACAAAAAAAAAAAAAAAAATTTTTTTTTTTTTTTTCTCATCTACGTTAATTTAAAGTGATTTTTCATAGTTTGATAAACGTCACTTTATTTTTAATATACAAGTAAAGGTAAAAATAATAAAATCAAGAACATAATTTTAAATAATTTTTCATTAGAAATTATTTTTTGTTGCAAATTACCATTAAATCTGAAAAGTAAATTTTTAAACACCAAATAGTATATATGAAATATGTTGTATTGATTTTTTTTTTTTTAAAAAAAGTTGACTGTATAAACAGATTATTTCTAACATATTTAAAGCCAATTTCTAAATGCGGAAAAAAAAATTTTAATTATTTTTTAAAAAGTATTTAAACCTGTTGTATAAATAAATATATCTGAAACTCTTAGAGCTATGAATAAAATAAAAGAATGATCTGGCCGTATACCAAAACCGACAGCATTAGACAATTTTGATACTTAATTTATAAATAAGTGTATCAGGCTAAATATTTGGAAACAATTCAACACAGCTTCATAAATTCAGTCTTAAACGTGATACATGAAGAGACGTTATGAAGAACCATTGGATAAATAACTTCTGCTAATATAAAGAAATTAGTAAACACGGTTACACGGTAAGGGGCTAAGTCAGCGTTTCTCAAACTGTGAGGCGGGCCCCCTAGGGGGCGCGAGCATATTGAAAATTCAAAAACATAAGATTATTTTTAAAAAATAAAATTCACTGAAAGTAAACAAACCAAATACATTTTGAAACAATAAAAAATAAAATACACATTTACACTGATATAATTCACTTATAAATGTATCAAGACTGCATATATGTATTTTATAATTAATTTAACAATACAGAGTTATGAACAAGTTTAATAATTACAAATGACCCGATAGAATTGTCACATATAAAATTACATACAAAAATTAGCTCTTATCTTAATAATTTGTACAGTTTATAATTAATCCCTTAACTGTCGGTTAAAAGTTTCGTGAATCGCTCCCGAATGCAACCTTTTTTCACATGGGCATGCATATGTGATGTATTGGGGGAGGGGGGGGGGGATTGGAAGAAAAGGAATAAATAAAAGCAAATTCCTTGAAATAAAGTAAATCCTTCGCAAACACTGTCAAGGTCCTTTTATTGCATTCCAAAGCCTTTGGAGTAATATTCTGGATAGCATTGCACAGAAAAGATCGTACTTCGGAAAGACGTATATATATGTCCATGGAAACTAATGTTTTGTTTGAGCGAGACTTTTATATACACCATGGCACTTAAGAGGTTAAAGTCGTACTGTTGCTTTAGCGTCAAAGTATAGTATTATTGAACTCAAAACATTGTTATTGTATAAAACAAGGATGGCGAACCATGGCACGCGACGGAATATTTTGGGCACGACATCGATCAAAAACGGTTTGCATTTTAGCTGAAAATTATGAAGTATTATGAACAAACGCGAGTGATCCGTCGCGACGCCGCCGACGCGTTGGGGAGCAGACTCGTTTGTTAAGTCATGCGTAGTTACGTCGTGCATTATGATTACTAATGATGCAAAGTTTATAAACGCATAGTGGGTGTGTGTATATAACTATTTCTAGATATATTCAAGTTGTTTAAAAAATATATTCTAACGGTTATATTAATGGTTCAGCTTGTATACATCTAATTTATCAATGTGATCTAATTCTTGTCTTATAAGTCTAATTCATCAAGTAACCCTCACGGATTTATTTTAAAATTTTTAATTACCTGAGAGAACAGCGAAAGAGCAGATACTACAGAGATCTCGTACAAGTACTCAATTTCCAAAAAACAAAAAAAAAAATCTGCGCATGCTCCCGCAGTCAGTAAAAGGGATTTTTTCTGGTGTGATCAAGCGAGAGCACATAGAATAATCAATTTCGTCGACACAACTGTATATTTAAAGTTTATTTGTGTTAAATTTACGATTTTTAGCTGCTATTTAACATGGCTAGTTCAGCAAAAAAAAAAAAAGTGCAAGATAGTAAGTGTAGCAGAGAATTTCAAACTTGGTGGACTGAGAAATATGGCATGATCAGTAAAGGCGGCATAGAGGTATTTGTTTTATGTTCTGGAACAGTGGTATGCAGAACATCGTCTGTAAAACGGCATTTTGAAACAAATTACAAATCCTTTTGTGAAAAACGCGAACCAGAGCAAAAAGAATTAATTGCAAGTGCAATAAAAGGCAGAAATAAACAGTCGACGTCTATAATTAAATATGTAAGCAAAAATTGTCACACAAGTGTGGCAAGTTACTCGGCTGCAAATGCCATTGCTCGGCATGGCAAACCCTTTCAAGAGGGAGAGTTTTCGAAGGAATCTTGGTTGGCATGCACGCCCTCACTTTTTGATGATTTTGATAATAAAGATAAGATAATTCAGCGCATCAAAGATATTCCTCTTTCTAGAAACACAATAACAGATTGAATCTTGAAACTGGCAGAAAATGTTACAGATCAACAAAAAAAGGACATTAACTCGGTTCCTTTTATATCTCTGTCTTGACGAAAGTATTAACATCACTAAATCTGCACGTTTAGCTGTCTTTGCTCGATATTGTGTAGGAAACGTCATTAAGGAAGAATTAATTGCGATATAACATCGTTATTAACAAACACAATGGGCACACATATTTGTACGGCAGTAAGAAATTCACTTGCTGAGGAAGACATTGATTTGAAAAAAATTGTTTCAGTGGTGTTCCAAATATGGTAGGCAAAAAAAAAAAAAAAAAAAAAAAAAAAAAAAAATGGTTTCATTTCTTTATTTAAAACAGACGTAGGACATTCGATTCTTGAATGCCACTGCATTATTCACCAACAAGCCTTATGTGCAAAAAGTTGTTTAACATCTCTTGATAATGTAATAATGCTAGTCACAAAAATAGTCAACCTCATATCGTCGCAGGCTTTAAATAAGCGAAAGTTTGATGCTTTGTTGGATGAAGTCGATTCGGTGTATAATGGCTTACTAATGTATAATAGGCCATGGGTAGCCTAGTGGTTAGAGCATCGGACTCCATACCAGAAGGCCTGTGTTCGATGCCCATGTTACCAAATACCCTCCAAGTACACACGGAGTACGTTCTCGTTAAATCAGTGGGTCCGAATGCCTTGTGGGCTGAATCACGAGTGCAGGAGATTGGAGAATATTTCCCTCCCCTTCAGTTCTGTGTCTAAATTATGGAGGTGGAGATAGGTGGTGTCGCCATCTATCGTAACTTCGGGGAATTTCGCCGAGCTAATTCGTACTGTCACTTGTATGGTGTTCAAGGCCAAGGCCAACGACAGGCGTACTTCTAACCCCTTACCACGATGAACTTCGTGTGCCTCGTTCTGACTATGTCAGACAGGTGGCGTTAGCCACAACAATGTATAATAATGTTCGCTGGTTGAGCCGCGAGAACGTACTTCAAAGATTTCTTGATTGTTTAGAAGAAATCAGACGGTTTTTACAAAATGAGAGCAAAATCGAACAATACCCACAATTGATGGATATTATGTGGCTTTTAAAATTGATGTTTTTTACAGACATATGCCATCATTTCAATGAATTGAACGTAAAGCTTCAAGGTCAGAATAAAACAGTCATCGTCATGATGGATCTCTTTCGCGCTTTTGAAGGTAAACTGTATGTTTTCAGAAACGATATTATTACAAGAAACTACAAGTACTCCCCAAACTTGAAAAAAGTATCAAAGATTTAGATGCCCAAGAGAAATGAAATGAAGAAACAGTTATTGATGAATTTATTTCCATAAATGATTCTTTAATCGAAGAATTTTCAGCGAAATTTTTTCAGTTCAAGGAATAATCGGAAACGTTCAAATTTATTATGTACTCTGATGTGATTTCGTTTGATAAACTGAACGTGTTCCAATTCGATTGGTTGGAAATTGAAGAATTTGAAATGAAACTGATTGATTTCCAGTCTTGTTCAATATGGATTCAAAAGTTTATTGAAACAAGGAAAAAGTTGGAATTTATTGAAGCAGAAAGATTAATAAGAAATATAAGTAAAAATGCCAGTAACGAAATTTTGGAAACATGGAATTCAATTCCAGACGCATTTAACTGTTTGAAGAAGCTGGCATATGCTATTTTAACCATATTTTCATCTATCTATGCGTGCGAATCATTATTTTCAGAGATAAATAACATCAAAGACTCGCTTAGAAACCGTTTAGCAGACGACTCTAATTCAGCATGAATTCTGTTAAAAGTAACATCTTATAATCCTGATATAAGTTATTTGTCATCTAATCCAGTGCTCCGCAACCTTTTTATCGCCACGGACCGGTCAACGTTTGTTAATTTTACCGCCGCCCGCTGAGGGGGAGGATGTTGATTGTTTATATTTTAGACTGTTCTGATTTAATAATTTTAATTTTATTGTATTTATAATCGTGACTTCTGAATAAAATATAGCTACACCAAAAAATGAATATAAAGCGATTTAACAAGGAATATTAAGTGATTTTCATAAAAAGTAGCCCAAACCTACCACAGTAAATAAAAGAAATAATTTAATGTTTCTTGTGCGGACCGGTAGTACTTGATCCACGGACCGGGGGTGGTGGAACACTGATCTAATCTACAACAACAGAAGTCACAGTAATGTTACTTTAATTTAAATTACTAACTAAAACATTTACTACTATACAGTGCAAAATGTATTTTTTCGTATTAAATAAATAATTTTGATTTGTTCGTATTTAGTTTTATTAGTTTCCCAATAATCACAAGTCAAAATTATTTGATGGCACGCCTATAACTCATTAAACATTTCTTTAGAAAAATGGCACGTTGATCCAAAAAGATTCGCCACCTCTGGTATAGAAGGAGGGGGTGCGATGAAAATTAAGATTGAATATTGGGTCGCAAATATTGAAAGTTTGAGGGGCACTAAACTAAGGAATTAAATATAAATTTCTAGCCTTTTCTTTTCAATTCCTACACAACACACACACACACACACACACACTATTAACTCCTACTTTATATATATTTATTTATTTATCTTGGTGGAATTTTCAATCGTTAGTAAAATACATTTTAAACCACTCAATTGAGCTGAAATTTTATATACATGATTTTTTTTATGACAATACAGTAGTTTAAACATAATTAATTAATTAATAAAAATTAATTGATTAAAACTAATTATTCAAAGAATTATAAATTCAGCCACGTTGGCATCATTTTTGGTAACTCAGCGACCCTTTTGCGACTTGTGTCAAAACTTTAAATGATTTTTTTTTCTCACGTTTTAAAGCATTCAGTTAAATTGAAATTTTATATACACGATTGTTTTGGATAACAACACGATACTTTAATGATAATTAATAAAAATCAATTACCACTTAATGTTGTGATTCTGTCATATGTATATTAATTGTAACTATTTAATAAAAAGTAGCTAAAATAAAATTTTGCTTTGTTGTTCTAAGTAGGAATTGACTTAATTTTTTTTAAATAATACTTGTTTTGTATTAAAATGCTTTGTGTCACATAGGGGCACAGCTTACGGGAAACTTTTTTTTTAAAAATCAAATCATCATTTACTATTATTTATTTTTTTAAGACAAAATTTAGTAGAATTATTGGCTGTGCAAAATCGCCATGGTTCGACGGTGCGAAGTTAGTCAGAGAAATGTTTGTTGAGACTACAGACTCGTAACTGCTCAACTGTTTCGAACAAAAGACAGCCATCAGAAGCAAACCTTTTCACAGATTTTTTTTTCAATTAGAAGTAAAAGCATATTGTTTACGTAAAGATCGTGGGAAAGATGCTCTGATGTATGCGAATGTTTAGGTACCAATGCTTTTGAAATGTTAAGATCTCACGGGTTGTTTATAAGATTCACGGTGTGTACAATCGCACGTATCATTTACTTCTGTAAAAAAGTGCGCAAAAACGCTTTTGTTTCCTCTGTTTCTCAAAACATTGGTGGTTGCCCACCCATACCTCATTTTTTTCCCAGTGCTTTCTCACAGTGCCACTATGACCTCTAGCCCTGGGGTACTACCAAGCATAACCAAGGCCATCTTGATTCTAACACGCCGAGATAGAGACCCCCCTCACGTGATCAAAGGATTCTCCCCGGGTTTGACCATTACTTTATCAGTCTTCCATTAAAGCTTGTGGCTTCTGACATAGTGCTTCACGTTCCCACGTTTTTTTATATAAGAAAACGGTAAGAAGAATAAAGAAAGGTAAGATATTTATATTTATTGCATAATTTTATTCTTGAGTCATTATTGAATTTATTTTTAGTTTTGAATAAACTGATGCATTATGCTAATATCCCTAATTATTTGTAAATTAAGATATTTTATTTTATATGAGAAATTTGTGTTTAAATTTATGTTTTTGTATTCTATCAAATCCTATTATCTTAAGAATATTAAAAGTTGTATTAATAACATAACGTTAAACCCCACATTTTATAGTAATGCCTCGTTATTATTATGTATACCCAACTGTTCATCTAATACAGGGTTGGCCAACCCAAATGACCTCTCTGGCCACTTCGGAAGAACTTTACGATCCCGCGGGCCGCATATAAAAACATATATCTTTATATCAGATTTGGATCCATTACAAACATTTATTGGAGTAAAAATTTAAAAACAGACTGATATATTATTATTGTTTTCATTGTTTTTCATGTATACAAACATAGATAGTATAATAATAATAATGCAATGATCAAATAATGTTTAATTTATTTAATTAGTGAGATATCTGTTTCTCAACTCTTTCACTTAGTTTTTGCAAGTCGATCTCAATGCATGAGTATTTGAGTATCGTAATTGATGTTGCAGATTTTCGTGCGTTAAGTTTGCGCACGATTTATGTTTGATAAATTTCAATTTAGAAAAAAGAAAGAGATTCGCAGGAACAGAGAAGCAGCGTGATAAAATAATAACAGTTATGAGATTTATTTTTTACACAAAAAAAAAAAAAAACTCTTTAAACAAAAAAAATATAGTACAAAATAGTCGAATTTTGTAAAGTTGTAAAGAATCTCGTGTGCCGCAAAATTATTCAAGGCGGGCCGCGGATTGGGCACCCCTAATTTAATAAAATACATATTCTTACATTTTCACGGCTGTCCATGCTATTTGAATGAGATAACATATTGATTAGCATATTTAAGTGTATTGCGAAATGTTCTTAATAGGGTATATATAAATTTTTTTGAAGAAATCTTTATTAATTCTGTTCCTCATCATGTTATAGCTATTCAATCTTAAGAAAAGTATATTGAAATTTGTAAAGTAGGAAAAATTTTGCAAGCTGAAAAATAATTGTGCGTTAAAAGCGTGCTACCTTTGCACTCGGATAAATGTGGTACTATTTCACTGAAAAATTTAATTTCAAATCATTCAGGAGAGATATTTAATGTTCAAGTAGAGATGTCAAGGATTTCAACGAAATATTAAACATTTCAAATAAATTAGAGGATATCTCAACAGAAGAGCATAAAGTTTTAATGTACGTAGAAGATTATTGAGTGCATAATATATATTAATGCTCCATGATTGCAAATATATAATTGTTTTAGATAAAGAGATCAATTTCAGTTCAGAAAATTCAGGACAAAACATTTGAGACTTTTGGACTGAAGAGATTTAAAAATGCCCGCAAATATTGTCATGAAAGTCCTTTCAACGCAATATTTCATTTTTAATTTCTTAATATCGAAAACATTCGAATTAAGATTTCTGAAAGTTGATTGCCAATTATCTTGTTTACAAGCATAACAGAAACATATTTGGAATTACATGAGTTGTGGAATGTCTCGCATTCGTTTCATTCACCTTGTGTAAACTGTAACACACCTGCATTTTCATATTTAAAAAAAAATTCATTACGTTCGGAAATATATACTTAAATAATTATTCAAAAAAGCGCAGTGAAGAAATTTTAACTATGAAGGATAATCGAAAAATAAAGAAATTTAAGGCCAATTAGATTAATGTTGCTCTTTATATTTCCCTGCTTTATTTATTTAAATATTAAATTTTCGATTATTCAATACGCATGTACTTCCTTATATATACTTCATTTTTGATACTATATAGATTTTATACACATGTTTAATAGTTCACATAACTATTACTTAAAGAAAAATTTTATTTATCTACATTATTTGTTTAAATTATTTTCATGAAGATTTCAGCATTCGAAGTATGTTAAATGTAAAATGCTATTTTTTTAATTAAAAAACTTTTTGTTTGATTTTTATAGATATTTTTACCTAGCATAGTATTTATTTTTAACGCATAAACAAATAATGTAAAAATTGATTTAAATAATATCATTACAAACACAAATGATTTAAAACCTGAAACTAATTAGTACATTGTCTCATTAATGATATGTTCTATGAAAAGTTGTTTTGTCCGCTTTATGGGTAAAATATGGCGATGAAAATTATGATTAAATATTGGGTCGCAAATGTTGAAAATTTGAGAAGCACTAGGCTAAGTGGATAAGATTACATGAAATTACTCTTCAACTAGGAGATGGGGTATACATATAAGCGGGCAGATCTATGCACAGTGAAAATCGTTTAACACGAAACTGAGGGTACTGAAATATTTTTTCGAGTTAAAGGATATTTCAAAAAAACCCAACATATATTCAACAAAATTAAGCTTATTAAAGTACATTTAATGAAAAAAAGTGAAAACTTTTAATTTCCCCAAATGCATATTGAATTTAAACACTACTATATTTAGGTAATACTAACCATATTAGATATTTTCGTAAAGTATCTTTCGCAAAAATCAGTTTTGAGACGCCTTTGTTAAATAACAATCCACAGTGCGTTGCCAGTGTCGCTGATAAGCATAAAAACCCTTTTCTATTGAGGTATAGCCAGCTCTGTCACGAACTTTTCTATCAAATGAAGGATGCACGTAAAAAGTAGACATTAATGGACAATGTGTGTGAACTAACACACTGTGCACTAACATTCTGTTTTTCTTAAACTATGCTATACTATCCGGAAATCAAGACTTATTTGGATTTTTCAATAACTATTTAAAATTCAGCATATGTATTCGACTTATTATAAGTTTTATTTAGAGAAATTGCACAAAATTTTGCTTGATTGATAGCATTATATGCGGCCGCCCTCGTGCGGTGCACGCGCTGCACACCTGCTAGGATCGGCCCTGTCCACACACGCACATCATGTAACACTCTTTCGTCACAATCCATCTTCATTCAATTGAGTATATTCAAAAATGAAGTTCCGATCACAACTGAATATGTTTGCTTTGGTCTAGATTCCCCCTTTTCACCTCAACCTTTTGTGAATCGACTTGAATAAAAGAATAATAAAAAAATCCCCTCCCTGTCGAACGATCTGACCCCTCTCACCCTTCTTAAAATCCAAAAATAAGTAGGAAAAGTAGGTAGGAAATCACCAGTATCAAATCCTCTGAATATGCTATACACGTCTGAATATGCTATCCTCTGAATATGCTATAATGTCTAAAATATCTTTAAAATATTTGTAGTATAGTTTATTTGTTAAATTTTGACTGATTTGGTTCGCATTTTAGATTCTACCAGTTAAGAGCAAATTTCTGTGATCACAGCAGGAAAAATCACAATGTTTTTTCCTCAACGTATCTATTGGCATACTCTTTCTTCAACGTATACAACAACGATTGATTTTACTCGTATTTTGACGTCAATGTTATAACTTTATTAAAATTTACTTCTATAGGATTTAAATTGAGTATTCACTTTAAAAAAAATAGCTTCTCTTAAAATTGTTACTTTTTTTTAAGCATTTAAGCTGGTCGATGCTAAATTATCATCAACAAGTCCTGTTCTTAAACAAAATTTTATTTTTATTAGCAAAGGACGATCCTATTGACATAAAAACTATAGAAAACAATTTAAAGAAAAATTTTGCCTTAGGGCAGGGGTAGCCAACTTTTTAAAGAGTGCCACTGTCTGATTAAAAAATGCTATACGTGCTACTTCCAACTTTTTGAACAAATAAAAAACATATGAAAAGTTAAAAATTACATATAAATTTGGAAAATTGGGTCAAATTTCCAAAATTTAATAGAATTCGGATCACTTTCAGTTGAAATAAATTCCTTATATTTGCTTTTAAGTAGGGTGAATAATTTTGACTTGGATCTCAGGTGGGCAGTGGCGCACGCAAGGGGGGTGTCCTAGGGGTTCGGACCCCCCCCCCCAAGCCCTTGATTTTTTTCCCGATTATAATTTTAAGTATATAATACGTAAAATTTAATTAAATATTTGTCTTTAATGATTAATTTTATTAATTAATACGAATTATTTTTTCAATAATTAGTTTTTTACTGTTTTTTGTTCCCCAAAATCGACAAAATCAAAAGGAGCATGATACAAGAATGGTGGACTTTCGCCCCTGGCCCCCCCCCCCCTTGGAAAACATCTGTATGAGCTACTGCTGGTGGGGGATAATTAACGTCTTGTCGAGAAATTGAAAAATAATTTGCAAAAAGATCAGTAATTTTTTATAATGTTGAAAATAATCAAACCTAGCATTGAATGAATCCTAAGAAATTGATATTAAATTTCTTAATCTATCATAGCTCGGAGCATTACCATCTTTGGTAGATAGTTCCTTCATTAATATAAAACGGGTTTTTTCTTTCTTTTTTTTTTCTTATGAAAACATAGGTTTGAACCACAGAATGAGGTAATTTGGTAATTTTTGTTGGTATTGTGAATCATGAGCTCTATTTAAATATTTTAAAGAGAAATTTTAAATTATACGCCCAAAATTTGAATATTGGAAACGACTTTATTTTTTAACAGGATAATGACGCCAAGCGCACTGCTCTCAATGTACGCCACTGGTGTCTCTCTAACTAACACTAATACCTCCTCAATCACTTTATTTAGCCCAGTAGAACATATTTGGTGAGATTTTGAAGTAAAACAAAAAGAAAACATGACAAATAAATACAGAATGTGAAGTAAAAACAATAATCACAGAAGAATGGAGGAATATGGATGCAGAAATTACAAAAAAATGATTAAATCTATACCAAGACCCTTAAAAGTTGGTGTGGACACTAAAAGATATCCTACTAAGTACTAAATTAAGAAAGAAATACAATATTTATAAAGTTAAGTTGAGATTTTTGTTAAGTGTACGAAGACTTTTGTGGCGTAATTTTTTTAGATACTTTTTGATTATTAATTTTTTAAAAAAAATAGTTATACCATTTTTTTTTAAAAAAAAATTAACTATGTCATTTTATTAAGAACAAGTTGCAGATATCATAAAAAAATTACAATTACAATATATTAATTTTTACCAGTCGAAAACAATAAATTTTTTAAGAAATTGCAAGTGTATGAACACTTTTGTGGCCCACTGTATAATGCTATCTCCCTTTTTATTTCCGCAGTTATTGTCTATTTTTTATCCCTTTTCTGTTTGAAATACTTAAATAATGAAACATAAAATACGTAACTTAAACAATCATAATAATATACAAACTTCTTTTTTAAAAAATTTAATTTTTCATTTGATTACTTTTTTTAATTTTGAGTCCGTCAAGTGCTAAATTATTAAAATATGTACTATTCGAGAGTTCACCAAAAATGAATCAGAACTATCAAGGAAATAAAAATATATCAGCTCTAAGATTAATAATTGTACGTTTTTAAGAAAACTATTTGACGGTATTTTTAAACTAGTTTTCTGCATGCTATGGGGCAGTTTTAGATCCTAAACTACATGGGCCAGTGTAAAATTTTCTCGTTTCTGTTGACCTAATTACGGACGTAGAGTTGAAGAGATCTCACGACCCCTTCTCTCGTCCATCTCCAAACAAACTTCGGATTGATTATATAACAAAATGTAAAATACATACCGTAAAATCCGGCGTATAACGCGCACTGGTGTATAACAAGCACTCATATTTTCAAGCCGCATTTTTTAATTTATAGATATATTCGTTGTATAACGCGCCCCCACTTTTTTAGGAAAGAACTTGAAACGTACCTATGCAATGCTAATATGTTTTGAATCATTTATTCGAAGTATTATCCAAGGAATAAAAAAATAGTGTATTTCTAGAACTAAAATCCTTTAAGTTCATTAGGTATGTCATTTCTTTTAAATAAGTAGTATTCTGATCTATGTAGAAGTCTAATTTTTTTTTAAATGTTTATCTCATTTTATTTTTGAAGCATACATTTTCATACCAGGTGTATGAAGCGCATCCGTAAAATTCGATTTTATTTTTTGTGTCAAAAGTGCACGTTACACGCCGGATTTTACGGTAATTTCAATAAACATAAAATCCAAAAATAGAGATAAAAAAAA
>BMAV01025213.1:31064-42414 GCA_019973955.1 Trichonephila inaurata madagascariensis | reverse complement strand
GAGTTTATAATTGATATCTAGGTTTTTTTTAATGCGTATTTAATCAATTGGAAAGAAGAAGCGGGATTAGAGAATCTTTAAAAGCCGAATTCTAATTATTTTCTCATCTACTTTTTCCCTTGATTTATTTCAAAACAAGTTTCTTGTCTATACTTGTTTACCAGAATTATACTGCACTCCTTAAATGGGAGAGCTGCGTGGGTCTCCATAAAATCGATACACTCTTATTGATTTCCCCCAATGTTTCCACAGTTATAATTTTTTTATACTTTTACCCACACACCACAAAAAGCTTCAAAGCGCTTAAACCATTTTAATTAAAATATATAATTTTAATAACCTTTAAAACCAATATGGTCAGAAATTATCAAGCACACATATAAAAGGATTTAATGTAATTTAAAGAAGCTTAAAGTAATAGACAAATGTTAATAAATATGTATATTTTCCTTAATTAAGAATAAATAATTAGTATGAGTATACTAAATTTTTATTTTTAAAAAAAGGCTTTTTTTGTTGAATTAGGGGAGATTTGAAATACAAATTCTTCGTTAATAACCTGAACTAATTTTTCATCTGCTTCCTTATTATTTCTCTTTCAGTTTTCTAGCCATACTTGTTTACTATGTGATTCTACCTCATCACCCAGACTGGGAGAGCTACAAGTGCACTTCAATAAATCAATACCTGTTGCCTTCTCCCCGGTTAAAGTAATTTTTCCCCTGCTTCCTTATTCTTTCTCGTTGGGGCTGCGGTAGCCCAGTGCTCAAGGTATCGGTTCATGGCAGGCATGTCATGAGTTCGAGACCAGTACCACTAAAGACTCGCCGTGTAGAGGAGCGATGCACGTTAAATCTGTCGAGAGCTCAAACGTCTTCCCGTTGGTGTGGTAGTTAGGAGAGGGGGTGCCAGCTCAGGTGTCGTCCTCGTCACTTGACCATAGTTCAAAATTACGAGGTCCGTCGCCAAAAGCCCTTGTGTAGCTGAACAGTGCGACGCACAGACTTTAAAGTCTTCATAATGATCTAAAATCATAGTAATTAATGTAAATTGGGTATTCTTTTCTGTGTTTTTTACTAACAAATAAGGTTAATAGGGTCTTAACTAATTTATGTCAAGTTTGAATTTGATCAGGAATAAATTATTGCTAAGTGGAACTAGTTTTGGAACAAGGATCTAAGGATATTGACGGAAGCAGTAATTTACACGTGGGAGAATATATACAAGAAATAGTGTGACAAGTTAAAAAAATTAAATTTAATAATTGTTAAAAGATTAAACAACAAATACAATCAAACATAACATTGTACGTATACAATAAAGGATAATAGGTAGTGATTAAAAGGACTCGGCACACTTTGAGCATTTTTTTTATTTATGTATTTAAAAATTACCTTTTAGCATTTCATATAATGTTTATTCAAGAAAATGATACGAGATAAAAATTTTCACATATTATTTACACAATTTTACAAATTTAATTTCTTTTAAGAAATTTGGAAGCTTTTAAAATTCTACTCTTTTTGTGTTAATTAATTTTTTGACATGAAATTTTTGTAATATTTCCGAGGATGTTTTAAACACCTTTAGGGATCGATTTTACAATACCTTAATTAGTTTTGGAGAAAAAAAATAAAATGTTGATATATATATATATATATATACGCAAAAATTCAACCAAAAGCATAACATTTCCCACATTTAATTTTTTTTAAAAAAAGAAGTATTCAATTCACAGTAAAATGGATCCCTATAATTTTGTTACATGCATTACATATAAGACACAGAGGAAAAAAATGGAAATGATTGGTAAATAATTGTGGAAGAATGCGAAAAACACAAACTGAGAAAAACCATTTTAAAGTTTATAATTCTGAAAAAATAATTATATTATAAGCTTAAATAAATATAAAATACCACACTAAAACATTAGTTATATATTTTCCTTAAAAATAAAATATAATATAAATCCTACTCCTCCGACAACCACACATCATTCAACTTGGAGAAGAACTTTTCGTTTCTATAGCACCTCATCCATTTTTCCCCTACAAACGAGCAGAAATTTTTAACAATTTTTCTAAATTTTATTTGCTGCTGGTCCTCATATTTATCAAAGTCCATTGTAGTCCTAACTAAACTCAAAACAACATAAGTTTTGCTCTAGTATCTTGTGTGCTCTTCCTTCCCTACATTGAATAAGGCATTCCGAGTAATACCATCAGCCAACGCTGAAAAAAAAATTATAACTTTGGGAGTAGCAGGAAGTAGCAGCTAAATTTAGTATTAAATTAAAGATCTATATCTACTCTATGTGACTTAAGAGTTACTGTGATCAATCCGTGTCAATCCCAAAAGTTCTACTCCAATAAACACAAAAATCCGACATATGTTAGTAGGAGTTACATGCTGTGCTAAATATTATGTTTTTACAATTTTTAATCAAACTTGAACCTAATTTGAAAGTCAAATCAAGAAATTAATATTACCCATGGCATGTATTTAAAAAAAAACCCTCTTAAATCTGCAAAATCTTTTTCAGACGAAATGATCGAACTTCTTACTAGAAAATGACGTTCACAAGTGTTTCTTGCAGCAAAAAGAAACCCGATCTAAGCCGCTGATTGTAGAATATTTCCATTCGCGTACTGACGAAAACTGTTTACCACATGGCTAGGGAACCGATGAGAACCATAAATAGTGGGTTGTTTTTTTATTTCGCGCAATTTCATTTTTGGACTTTCTTAGCTCGAGATTGGGAAAACTGTTCACTGTACAACATTAATATTCACTCACTCAATATTCTTTCTCGTTCAGTTTTCTGCCTATGAGTCAGCCTTCCCCAGACGGGGAGAGTGTCCCCGCATAATTCAATAAATCAATACCTGTTGACTTCTTCCCGGCTGTTTCTATAGTTACGGATTATTTTTGTCAAATCTCGTCTAACTGAGAGCAAATCTCAGCCGTAATGATGAGGAGTTATTGAGGGGGAAATCAAAATGGCGGAACATTATTATTTTAACCGCTTCGATTCGAATTTTGCCTTATGTAGCAAACACGCCCCCCCCCCCCTTTAAAAAAAACGGTTTAGTCAACCTAAACAAAATCTCTCTGCCATTTTTTTTCGACAGGAAAAATATTTAAATATTTTTCCGTACAGATATGTTATTTAGAAACAAATTACCATATAACTGATAAAAATTTCATAATTCAAACCTATCCTTGGAACTAAGGTGTTTATATTCCTGTGTCATAAGAAAAGATGTTGAATTACAATAGGATATATTAATGAGCTCTAAAACATTAATCGATACTTTAAAATTTTATATAAAACAATTTTTTTATACTCATTTAAAATCTATTTAATTGTTTTTAATTTAAATTTTTAATAATTAAATTGTCTTTTTTTATAATAAATGTTCGTTTGAATAGTCAGTACGTGAAAAATATGAAAAATGAAAAAGAGGAATAAATTATTAATGTGTTTTATGTTTTATACATGTTTTATACACACACACAATTTAAAACAAGAAATCTTAGAATTACTTAAGGTCTATCAAAGTATATATACTGATCATGGATGATTTCAAAGATTATAATTTTCAAATTAACGTGAAAAAAATACTGATTAGTAATAATAATTAATATGACTATTTTTTCATCTTAATATTTTTAAGAATTCACAAACTTCAATGTCAGCAACCGGTCTATTATTCTAAGTGTTTGAAGTTGATCATTTCTGTATAAAATCTAAAAATGAATAAATAGATCAGTATTTCGTCTCTTTTTCGGAAATATGTACAAATATATCATAAAAATAAAATTAAAAAAAAACAAACTGCTGTTTGTAAAAAATGGAACACCATGAAGGAATCATCAGAATTAAATGAAATGTAATGCACAAGCGACTTGTATTAGTACAAATAAATGACGAAATTTTCAAAGCAAAAAAACAATATTAAATGTCCAAAATCAGTATTTGGTGTAGCCACCACGAGCTGCAAATAAGTGTTGCTATACGACATGGCATGGAGTCAAACAGATTTTGAATGTCTGCTTGTGGAAGAGAATTCCGTATTGCTTGTATGAGCAGCAAAAGTTTGTCTTTTGAAGCTGCAGGACGCAGATCACGAGCGAGACGCCGACCAACCAAATCCCACACTGGCTCAATAGGTGACATATCCGGCGAATAAACAGGCGAAGGAAGAAGTTGCGTGTGTTGGGCTGAACAAAAGTCTCGAACCCTCTTTGCAACATGTGGGCGCGCATTATCCTGCTGAAATATAGCTCCAGGGATGCCTTGAAGGAAAAGAACGACTTCGGGCTGTAACACTTCACGGACGTACTTGTTGCTATTGAGATTACCCTCAATTCGTTACAAATTGGAAAGGCCACTATGTCGTTCAATAGCGCACTCTGGAAGGCAGCGTTCACCGGCATAGCGTCTAACACGAATGTGGCTATCATGATCCCCCAAATTGAAGCGTGATTCATCTGAAAAGACAACTTGGGGCCAATCAGCTTGCCAGGCTCTGTGCTCATGAGCCCATTGCAGACGCAGCCGTTGAAGGTTTGCCGTGAAGGGGATCCTGTATAAAGGCACCTTTGCATGCAATCCACGGTGCAGCAGCAGACGTCGACGAATTCACGAAGCCGACATTAGTACACCTGTAGCAGTAGACCAACGTGCTGCCAACTGCCTGGAGGAAGCTGTACGGTCATTCACAGCCATGCGGAGCAGGTGTCAATCGTCGCTCGCTGACATCACCTTCCGTCATCCACTGCCAGTTTTTTCGAGTTGTTCGGTGCTCTTCGGTCTACTGCTTCCAAACTCATATCACTGTGGAACTGTTCCGCTGCACACGAGCTCCTATTGCATGATAAGAAAATCCTCATTCTCGAAGGCCGACAATCTTTCCCCGTTCAAACTTCGTAAGTTGCTGGAATTTCTCCTTATTTCGTCGTGGAGGCATACTTAGGTCTCACTAAACGTTCGCCACTAGCAAATAATCATTAACTATTTCCGCCACAGCTCTCTATTTATACGCTTTCAGCAATAGTTCAGAGGGCGCTGGGAACGCCACTCATGCGCGGTGGCTCTGAAACTTTACTATCTTACGTAATATCCTATAGCTGATATTTGCTGTAAAGTTCCTTTAATTCTGATGACTCCTTCATTGTGTTGCATTTTTTACAAACAGGAGTGTATATATATATAATCCTGCATATAACTTTGTTCGTTATATAGATGACATAATCATTTTTGGCAAGCAAGACAATTTTAAACCTAACACTAATTTTTATCCACAATATCTTAATTTAATGCAGACAAATAGTAACAACAATGAAAAAAAAATTCTTAATATACATATCAAATTAAAAGATAATGTTATAGTTACTAATATTTATAATAAAAGAGAAGAGAGAATTTAATTTCAATATTATAAAAGTTCCTCATTGGGAGAGTAATGTACATGTGTTTCTATATTCAGAAGTATTATTATTAATTATATACAACACAATCAATTTCTAGTTTCAAAAAAGTAGGAAAAATAAATAACTATAAACATTTTACTAAATATTGCTTAATTCAGAAATACCCAATTAATTTTATTAATAGTTATTGGAATAAGGAAATTCTAAATAGTAAGGATTAAAATTCCTTAGAATAATAACAGTTTATTACTATAAATTTGTTATTTTTCCTAGTTATAATTACCTCCGTATTCTAATATTAGATAAAATTATTATTATTTAATACTTATATAACTCTAGTGTCATTAAAGTTGTGGTAGTTTGTAAACTCTCTTTTAAATTTTTATTTCTATTCTTTTCATAATTTTGTTAAGTACTACAATTTCGCCATTCTCATGCTTTGAATTTGCATTTGGGTCTAGAATCTGGCAATAACTTATTTATGGTTCTCAGATTTAGCGTAGGCTCTGCATTTTTGACTGCAATTTTTAGGTAAGTTACCTTTATCTTGTAATGGATTTAGACATTCTATCCATTATTTTCAATAAGTTTTTGCTCAGTATTATTAACATAAAGGGGGAAGGTTGGCTGGCCACAAAACATGTTCAACCTCACTTTTTTTTTTATATAAATTATTTTATTTATAAACTGTCCTGTCAGCAATGTTTATAATACTGCAGCATCCATTTTTTAAATTCTAATTTCTCATATATCTGTCATTGTAAGGTTTTCTTACAGCCTCGGTATTTTTCGGTTTTGATTGATAAATGTTCACCTCTCATTTGTAGGGAATTTAGACTATATATATATATATATATATATATATATATATATATATATATATACATACATATATATATGTATGTACTTTTTTTATACTCTTTATTTTTAAAGCTATCATTTTTGTATTCGGTGTATAATGCTCACCCATAAATTTCGATCTTATTTTTTGTGTTAAAAGTGCGCGTCATACCCCGGAATATACGTTAATTGTTAGTAAAATTTTTTTACGGTACATCAGTTTTGGACGAATAATTTATCACATCATTAAAATATTATAATATCAAATGACAAATCATAATATTATAATACAATTGTTACTCTCAAACTGATTGATACTTGAAAATATCCAGATTTTCTCAATAAGCTATTTCAAACTCAGAACAAAAACAGTTTCATGTGTCGCAATTCTGCGATGAATATTTATAAGAAAAAAAATCTCAAACGATTTTTTTTGTCATTGCTCTGAAAGAGATCAATAAGCCGAATACAATATTATTCCATTCAAACATTTTAAGTGCGACAATTAATATGTTAGTTGGGCATATATCCTAAAAAGCTGCTTCGAGTGTCAAAAAAACGAAGCCGATTCTTTTCCGATTGAGTCAAAGATCAACTAGTAGCCTTTACGAGCATTTGATTCTATTTATCGCCGTTTTATCTCATTAGAAAAACTATCTCTTTCCCTCATTTGAAATTTTCCTCTGAATGGCTAGGATCCACTTTTTTGGCTTTTTGAAAAACCTTAAAATGTGACATGTTGAAGAAACAGAACTATCAATACCACTTCTTGAAGGGAAAGGATTGTTCTATCCCCCAGTGGTAGCGAACCTATGATCCGTGGGTCAGACATTGACCCACGCATGCATTTTAACTGACCCGCGATTTCTAGGCAACCACTTGTTTGTTTACGTTGAATTATTTAGATTTTTTAATTTGTGTGGATTATTTATATTCTATTTGTATTTTTTCGAGCACTGCATTGGCACAAAAACAATTTAAATATTGTCTATAACCTTCAGTGTTTGATCATTACAGTTCCAAAGTTACGTAAATGACAACCAATGTATATAAAAGTTTGTAGTATTTGAAACAAAGCAAAGTGTGTTTACGAAATATCAAATAAAGTGTACAATTTTGCTCACATTTTGTTTGTTGAAAAAAAATTCGTCAAATCAAAGCAAATAACCATATTTAAAGCACTTTCTTCACGTTTTTAGAATGCAGTCCTGCATTGTTTATTGATTATAGAGCGTCTAAAGTAAAAGTCTTGATTATAAAGCGTATAAATGAGCTACCTATAAGTCGCAATATAGTTAAAGGTAAGTAATAGAATAGAAAAAAATATTTGTTTGCAAATACATAACGAGACTTATGTTATACAGAAATGTATTCAATCGCTTTAAATGAGAGTAATGATGTAGATGGTTATGTACAATTAGTAGTTATTGCTCGGTATATGTATAGAAATTAAATGAAAGAGTTAATAAAACTAATAACGTTGAAAGGGAAGTGTACCGGTCTTGATATTCTTAAAGAATTTAAGATTGCATTTAAAGAAATCGATATTGACCTTCAAAAAATAATTTCTGTAATAACAGACGGTGCACCTAGTATAGTAGAGCAAACAATGGATTAATTAAGCACATTTTAAGCAAAATATTTCACATTCTCTGATTGAATTTCATTGTATAATACACCAGCAAGTTTTATGTGTGAAGCTTGGTTTAAAAATATTTTCCAGTATAATGTCTGTAATAAAAATAATTAACTTTATAAACGAAAGAGCTCATTATAAACGGCAATTTGCACAATTTTTAGAGGAAATTGAATGCCAATCTTCAGGGATTTTGACATACAACAATGTATAATGGCTTATTTTCGGTCAAGTCTTTAATCGCTTTGTAACGTTATTAGAAGAAAAGCTCTTTTTAATTGAAAAAGACAATAGTTTGAATGAATTATTCAATATGCATTGGTTAAATGATTTAATGTTTTTTTGCGACATCACTCAGCATTTTAATTAACTGAATAAAAATGGCCTGGACCAATTGTTTTAACGATGTTTGAAAATATTAAGATATTTATGACGAAACGACATCTTTACTAAGGATTTGGAATTGAAAATCACGAAATATTTTTCTCAATTACAAAATCATTTTAAAAATACAATAACTTTTGAAAACTTCATTGATATTCAAGAAAATGCAATTAAAAAATATTTAATGATTATCCTTTCTTCCTCAGTGGCACGGCAGCCCAGGGTGGGCCTTGGCATTCTTAAAAAGCTTTTTCCAGTCCAGCCTTCTTCTTGCTAGTGTTCTCCAATTCCTAGTTATCAAAACTAGGAGATCTTTTTCTAGGCCATCAATACATATAAGATTTGGCCTGCCCTCTCTTCGTGTGCCAATTGGTTGAGCATTGAAGACCTTTTTAGTGGTGTGGTCTTCATTCATTTTGATAACGTGACTTGCCCATTTAATTCGTTGTATATTGATGATTTAATGATTATGCAGGAAATAAAACAAGCTTTTGAGGAGAGATTCAATCAATTTAAAAGTTTGAAAAATACATTTCACTTTATTTTATATTCATACAAAACAGAATTTAGAAAGGAGTTAACCGAATTTATGTGGTTAGGTATCGATAATTTTGAAATATGGAATTAGTTGAATTTCGAAGCCACGTTGAGTGGAAATCAAAATTTGAAGACTTTATTTCTGATGTAGAGAAGGAAAATTGTGTGAAAGTAGTGCCCACAGTAAAAATAAACGTATGAGATTCTTTACTTAATAATTTTATATCAATGAAAAAACTATTTAATGTTCTTTTAATGATGTTTGGTTTCACATATTTCTGTGGAAAATTGTTTTCTTCAATGAATTTTGTAAAATCTTCTAATAGAAGGGGACTTGACAGGGAATAAGCAGCAAAATGCGTTAAACTAATTACTACGAAATATGAACCTAATTTTAAAAAAAAGAAAAAAAAAAAACTGTCTGAAAATAAACAGCAACAGTTTTCTCATTAAATACTTTAAAATCAAGTTTGTTATACATATATAAGTACATATGTATATATATTCTAGTAAATAATATTTCATAATATATATTGTATGGAATTTTCGTCACTCCTTGTTCATTCAAACACTTATTGCAATTTGAACTTTTAACCCCACTAAAAATTTTTAAATCGTCAAACCACGTCCATTTTTATCCGTTACGGTATCCGACTACGTTCGGAACCGTGATTTTGCAAAAGCGTATAAATGGATAATATTTATGGTATTTAGTATCACTTAGATTAGAAAATGTATATAAAATTGTTTTAAGAATAGTATTACAATAAAAAATTATTTAAGTACAATATTTTGACATAAAAGGAACCTAGAATGACCCACTTTCAAAATATTCTCCTTTTGTGAAAAATGCTTCTATTATAATAATATTTTGCCTATATATAGCTCAGACCTCTGTACAGAGGCTCAACTAGAATTTTTGAAATATATAACTTAGAAGTGGGTTTATCCATGTTTTACAACAGAGGGGAGAAATTTTCAGAAAAAAACGTCAATCATTATTTCAATGGGTTGTAACTCTGAAAATAATGTGAATTTTTCAAAAATCATAGTTGAGCCTTTGTACAGAGGTCTGAGCTATATACAGGCAAAATATTATTATAATAGAAGCATTTTTGACAAAAGGAGAACATTTTGAAAAAAGGTTATTCTAAGTTAACTTTTTGCCGAAATATTGTATTTAAATAAATTTTATTTATTTATTTGTTTATTTTTTTTGTCAAAATGTCCTTAAAACAATTTTATACATGTATTCTAAACTATGTGACACTAAATATCATGAAAATTATCCATTTATGCGCTTTTTTAAAATCACGGTTCCGAACGTAGTCGGATACCTTAAGAACTTTTAACCCCACTAAAAAATTTTAAATCGTCAAACCACGTCATTTTTATCCGTTAAGCCAATTGAGTTTTAAAGATGTTTAGTTTTAAAAATACTCAGCTAAACATCTTTAAATTTAACTCTGGTGCAAATAGGCATTAGTGACCCTCAAGCTAGTACTAAAATATATATAATATATATATGAACAAAATTTGACCCTCGTCTCAAAAAGGTTCACAATCCCTGTTCCATCTAATGCTTCAGAATTCTAACAAATCAGGAAGGTCTTGCGAGGAAGCGTATCCCCTTCTTTTTGGAAGCGGTTCTCTCCAAAGCATTCTCCACCAATCTCGGTCACATACAATAATAGTCCTTTGAGGCTCATTACTTGCCAAGGATAGCTTGCATTTTGAATCAGTCTGTGCGATTTCGCTTTTTTTTCTTTCTTTCGGTTCTTGAAAGGAACTGGGAGGTTTTGCTTGTGAGAGCACGAATTCTTCTTTTCTAAGTTTCTTTTAAATATGTGTTTACACATTTTTTTTTTTTTAGTCTCAACTTTTTTTCGGAACTCTTTCCTACTTACCCAGAAGCTAGGGCAAAAGAAATAATAACGAATAAAGTAAACGAAGAAAAAAAATTGAATCGGTTTTTTTTTAATGTAGCCATATCAAAAATGTTTTGAACAATGAAATATATAAAAGGGTTTTTCGTGTTTTTCTTTAATTATTATTCGTGGAAAGGAAAGAACTCTCAAATGTATCTGGAGATGGTGTATTTCATGTCGGAATTGCTTACACAGGTCGATTTCTCAGAAATTAAACACCGAATCAATCTCTTTTTTTTTTCTCATAGAATAAAAAAAAAATGCTTGGAATGGAAGTTTGTTCCAAAGTAGCAATTTCCAGCCAAAACGAAAGCAATATATATATAGTATAATTAAATAAAAGTAAAAAAGTTTTAAAACCTACAAGACAAAGAAGAAAGAAATTGGAGTTCATGAGACACAACAAATGTAGATATTTATATATCTGTATATGATGAAAATATTTCACTAGACTAAAGTCATTTTACGGGTGGAAAATTGGGTCACATTTAACTGACAAAAATTACATTGTATATTTTACTGGTGATCATTTTATTGTCAAAAAATGCTCACAATTTTAATTCAACATTTAATATAGTTGTGGAATTTT
>BMAV01025213.1:13099-26064 GCA_019973955.1 Trichonephila inaurata madagascariensis | reverse complement strand
ACTATCCTTCCTCTGTCGAACTCGGATACTTGATCAAAAGCTGATCGATGTTTTCTACGAGACATAACTGATCGTTTTTTGAAAAAACCACAAGAAAAACACTATTGCCGAACATGAAATTGTCGAAATCTCCAAGCCTTAAATAGCTCTTTGAGGTAGCGTCACAGGCGCGCGTGATGTGCGTCTGCGCTGAAATTCTAATCATTTGCATATCTGATCTCCGCTAAAGCATGTTGTAAATTTCGTGTTATTTGCATGCTTCTTTCAGGGTGTTGCATTCACGGTGGCCTGCAGTGTATATAGGGAGAGTGTGAACTAATAGTAGGAATTGAAAAATATCATGAAGTTACAAATTTTTTACAGAAATGCAACAAAAGATAATGAACAGACACACACACACACAAAAAAAATACAATTTATGCCAGCCTAATGCATTGTTTGTATACCGACAAAAAAAAACAAAGCATGGATAGGGAATCATCCTGGTATGTACAAAAGAGCAATGGACAAAAATAAACCCCAGTATCACATAGTTCCATGAAAACTGGTTTGTTGCAGTAAGTTATTGAAAAAATAATGCCAGTATGTCTACATTTAGCATCACATACTACACTTGATAGGAACATAGCAGGCCAAGTTAAAACTAATGAAAGTATGCATAGCTGCATCTGGTAATAATGCCCAATGATAGCTTGTCTAAAAACGAAGGCTAGTATTAGTTGTGAAATGTAGTACACACTCTATATTTTTTATATCTATATTGTTCTGCTCTAAAAAAGTGGAAAAAAACTTCAACGTAATATACGCTTCTAGTTTGGCTTCATTGGAAGAAAATTCAAAAAATTTTCGTAGATTGAATTTTGCTCAGTATAATATTTATTAAAAACCAAGCATTGTGATGTTGTGTGCTGAAATATCCATACTGAAATCAAAAAACAAACAAAAGCTTACTGTTTTTTGTCTTTAATTAAGTTATCACAAGTATGCCCTGCAATATCTTCATTAAGTGTTGCACAAATAGAATCTGAGAGTTGGACTTTTTTATTTCTGAAATTATTTTTTAATTACTGAATATACTCAGCTCTGGATATACTCAGTGGTAGTACACCGCGCTTCCACACCACAGGTCCGAGGATCAAGTCCGGCCTGGGCAAAGTCGATTCAGCTTTTCATCCATTCAGTGGGTGGCTCGATAAATGAGTACCAAGCTTGCTTGGGAACTTAACACTGGAGGTTTCGCGTCAGACTGACCACCTGACCGGAACATCTGCTCATGCACCTCAGGACTCAAGGTCAAGTATACTGAAATGGTCATGGTAGGCCTTGGTCTTCATGGGCTGTTACGCCACTGAGTTAAGTATAGAACTCTATAGAATTATAAAATGTATCATACTTTTTAAACCCTACCTAATTTTAGTATTATATATCTTTTATACTTTCAAAATATTTGTAAGGAACTGAAATTTTCTTAAAAAAAATTTTAAAATGTAATTTATTATTCTATTTGTATAAAAATAGCTACAGTATATATAATAAGGATATATTTAACTTTATAAATCAACTTATTGCTAGTATAATTAGTAATTTTTAGAAAATATCATAAGCAACGTAAAACTTAATTAATATTTATTATAGAAATGTTTCTTGCTTATAATTTATGATTATATTTATACATTATTATATTTTAAACATTTTACACTTTTTTGAAGCCTTATTCCTTTATAAATAATGGGTAAAGGATTCGAATTATTTAATTTTAACCTCAAAGAATTGCATCTAATCGAAAATTGTTCATATTTTTAGCTCTCGAGACGAAATGAACACCCCTGAGAGTCCCGGGAGATTGGATACAGCAGCTCCCCTCTCTCATAGCTGAGCTATAAGTTGTTATAAGTTGAATGGTTTTCGGAGTACCTGTTCCCGCTGGGAAGCTCAAACTCCTGTCATTTGAATATTGGGGAGTTACATGGGTTCAGCTTTACCTTAGCCCTTTGTTGTATTTAGTGATATTAAAAAATTTAAGTTGAGTTATCTCTCCAATTTAATAGAGAAAAATACATTAAAAATAGTGAAATACATTGTGAAAAATATTTAAGATTTAGGTGTGAAAAGTGGTGTAATAAACTTTATTTCAGTGGTGTATGTGTATATGCTGTTAGTGTTTGAATCATGATTTTATCTGTGTCCGAGGCTAACTGACCCGGCGAGCCGGAGCACAACGCGGTGGACTAGAACAGGGGTGTCCAACCCAAATGACCTTGCGGCCACTTCGAAAAAACATTATAATCTAGAGGGGCCGTATGTACCTTTATATCAGATTTCGAAACAAAAAAACATTTATTGGAGAGAAAATTTAAAACAGAATGAATTATTATTATTGTTTTCATTATTTTTCATGTATACAAATGTGTGTAGATAATATAATAATGTTTGTATAATATAATAATGCAATGATCAAATAATGTTTAAAATATTACAGTTGCCATTTTCTTGAAAATAACGGTGTGTTCCTTTTGAATTGATCTTTCGTTACTCATTGCTGTTGCTCATTCGCAAACGATTAAGTATACATTGCCCTTTATCTAACCATCCTGAATATTTTTTTTAAAACTTTAAAAAACATCTCTGACTGCCTCTTGCCTTTTGGGCACTCCAAACAGAAAAGGAGGAGGAGAAATGAAAGTCGCACACACAGAAAATCATGTACCATCCATAGTTTATTTAAAATAATTATTAAATCATTAATCATTATTATCATTTATTAAAAAAATTGTTGTTGTTGTGGCTAATCCTCAGACCCAAAAGACTATTGACCTTTAAGAAATTCAATACCAGGAGGGGTATCTCCACCTTGTCGTGGTGGGTGGGCTTATGTGCTCCAGCAACCCAGACAGCTATGTCGGTGGTAGCTTAGCTACTGGTAGGGTTTCCCAAGCCTAACAGGTCTTCGCTGAGTAGGAGCAAGGCTCAGAGAGAGATACCTAGGAGAAGGAAAACTCTGATTCCAAACCTGCATGCAGCGTCTGTTCTCCATGTCAGGAGCGGCTTGGGGGTCCGTGGAGCCAAGACAGACTTCTACCTATAAGGAGCTCCAGATCAAGAGAAGCTGCACATTACCTCTTCATGACCACACCATCACTTCATTAAAAAAGTAATTTATTATAGTAAAATCAAATGTAGCTGTTTGATAAAATATAAATCTATTTTAATCTAAAGGACATTTCAATTATTGGACTTTATTACTTCATATATAGTAACCTATGAAGCAAATAAATACTGCTTTAATTTTAAAATGAGGCTGTGACAATTTTTCTTTGTTTGTTATCTACTCACGACGTTACACCAGTAACAACATGCTTGTGATGTTCATCTATGCATTCTTTAAATTCACTACATTGACATATTAAGTCATCTTGCTTTATAGGCACATTATAGTTAAAAATTGATTTACCTATTTTTTATTGTATTTAAAAACTTTTTTAATAGTAATATTTTTTGTACTGGAAAAGATGACATGTGTTTTTTAAAAATGTCAGAAAAATTAATACTATCATATGATTTATTCATATATAAAAAAGTGTACAAGTATTCTATTTGATAATCCTTATTTATATTAACTTTTATGTTATGTTTATGTTTCAAAAATTTGTGAATCTCCTTAATAATATGCAAAGCATGGCAATCTTTAATTTTATTTGAAATTAGTACATCTTCTGTAATACATAATTCTGTCTTACTGAGTCCAAACATAAAATATTTAATGTGTTTTATGTTAAAATTGTTATCAAAGCTATTACAAATATACTATCTGAAAGGACTTTTTGGTCTCTACTTAATCTTTTAGTTCTAGCCCCTCTATTTTTTCTTTTATTAGATATTATATTAATCCCATTATTGTATATATATATATATATATATATATAGTATTCTAGTACTTCTTCACTTTTATTTTATATTAATATATATATATATATATATATATATATAAATTTCCCCTCAAATAAATTTCAAAACGGAAAAAAAACTGTAAAACCTGATATTTAAAAAATTTTTAAAAAGAGTCGGCGTTAAAGTGCGGCCCGCGTGTTGGATTACCCGTGGACTAGAATTTTAGGTTGGGGAAAAGAAAAGTGAACGAGACGCATGAATCATAACTGAGATGTGGGGTTACTTCGCTGAAAGGCGAATTTTGCAAACCTTCAATTGGGAGCGAGTATTTGGCATTATTCTGGCGATAATTTGTTAGCTTGGCGACAAGAATCCTGGGGAAAAAAGTTCTTTCACACTGGAAAACAGCAGTGCGACATATTCTGCCTTCTTACCTACTGATTGTTCAGCAAAGACAAAGAGAATCTTTTTAGTCGTGGTAAGTATTTTTTTCGTTCGGGATAGTTTGTTAAACTTGGAATATTTTATTTCGAAATGATATTTTTTATGGTTTGTAATAGTGTCTAATACTTGTTGCAATGTGCTGAACTGAATGAAGCTGTGACAAAATTCGGAGTAATTATTTCTCCTCTCTTGTAATTATTATCACTGCTGACTATTGAAATATATATTAGATTTGTCTTACATAATTAATTGTTCTGTAGGACATAAAAACTCATAAGGGCTCTGAGCTATACTACCCTATCCGCACAAAGAGCAACGCACTTCATCTAAATTGGTAGAAAATGGATGGTTCAGCTTCCCCAGACGCCATTTTTCCTTTAGAGGGACTGAGGGGTAGGGATGTCCCGGTGTTTTTTCCAATCCCGAAATCCCAGGATTTAATTTTTGTCTGAATTATGTTTTGAATTTTTTTTTTCATCAAAATTTTCTACAAATTTAATTTTTAGAAAATCTATATACCGAGCTTCCACTTCCGGAACGAGACATCGTGGAACAAAAAAAAAAAAAAAAAAAATTGTGGCTCATTTGTCTGATGTTTATAATAAATTTTTGATTTTTCTTTTCTGAATCATCAATTATTACTAATATCATTTTTCTGAATTATCATGTTAGGTTAATACAAATGATGTGTTTTTTTAGATTTCTCTCCCTCTTTTTTTTTTATACATCAAGAGATAACTTTCGTAATATTACTTTGTTATTATAAGTATATTCTAATAAGCTTTTTAGCTTATTTGAATTTTTGCTTATTTTTTAGCTGTTATTGCTGTGTTTGAAGTATCGAAAAGACATTTCTTCAACATTCTTTCTAAAGTTTGTGAATTAACTCAATTATAGGTTAGTTATATTTCAATGTTTTCTTCTTTTTTAATCTACAGAGAGATAAATTTAATAATATTATTTGTCGAATCGGCCGCTTCTCCGCCAAATTTAGAAAAATCGCGTTTTTGTCAAAACGACTTCACTGGAAAACAAATTCAGAAGGGTTATCAGATTTAGTTCATTTATTGATTTGGCGAGAAAACACTTGGCGCGAGAAGCGGCCGATTCGACAAATCTACCAACTTGGTTATCATTATAAATATGTTTTCAAATTAGATTGCATGTATTATAATATATATATATTGAAATGCTGTTAAAAATATTTCGAAATGGCATTTTTTGAGGAAGCTAGCTAAAAGACAGAATTTTATTGGACTGTGAAGTGTATACAATGTATTTTATTATTATTACTTTTAATATTGAAGTATGTTTTTTAAGTATTTCTATTAGAGTTTATTTTAGTGTTTATTATGATTAATTTCTAGTGTTGTACGTTAATAACATTTTTTTTAAAAAAAGGGAAGTATTTTTTTCTGGCGAGTTGTATAAGTAGAAAATTTTTTAGATTTAAAATTTATGTAAATCCATTCTAGCCTTTGTACATGCTGTGTGCTGGTGTATGTGAGTTTGTCGGAAAAAAGCTCAGTTCAGACTTCATAATTTTAATTTTGAAAAATCTACTTCCTTAGAATGTCTAACCATGCAATTATTAATTCTTAATATATTTACCATAAAAAAATACAGTGTTTCAATGAAAATAGAATAGGGGCTTTTTATTCTGTTTCAAATTTGCAATAAGATTTTGGAAAATCTCAAACATATCGATTTTTCATTCTAATGAGTCAATTTTTAATGAATTCAAATTGCACTATTTTTATTGAATTCGTTATGTACTATTTTTTATTTGTTTTTTTTATGATGAATTATGTTTTGTTTTGATTTGTTTCAATAAATAATATTATTAAACCAATTTTTTAAACATGTTTTAGATTTTATTATTTAATTTCAACCAAGCTAATGTGTAAGTATTTTTCATAAATAGTCCAGTCTTAATCCAGGGATTTGGATAGTGTAATCCCGAAATCTCGGGATTGAAAATATAGCAAGGGTTTGCAAACCCTACCGAGGGGTGAGTTCCGTAAGTGCTGCTGCTTTGGGTGTGCGGGGGGTATTGAGTTTTCGTTTCTGAATGACGGGGGAGCGTTAGATGAAAAAATAAGCTCGGCGGCAGAAGAAGCCAAAGAGGATTAGGATTTCTTGATAATGAAAAAAAAAGGGATTATTGATGGAAGAATCCGAGATCATCACGAAAGCGGACAGCAGTAACGAAAATGTGAAAGAATATTAAAAGAAAAATGAAATTTTGCATTTTTTGATGCAACTAGGCTTCTGTTTGCTGACACTATCACATCACACACATGCTTCCCGCCTCCCGGGAAACACTGAATAGGCAACCCCTCCTTTCACCGAGGACTTCTTTCTCCCCTGACCTTCAACGGAACAGCTGTATGTCGCTGTTCCCCTCCCTTCCCTTCTAGATATGTCTGCGGGGCGGTTTTTGATCGCCCTCTTGTTACCTTTTTCCTTCACTTACTCGCACAAAGAAAAAGTGTTCTTAGAGCAGTGATGGCGAACCTATGACCCGTGCGTCTGACCCACGCAAGCTTTTTAACTGATCCACGATTGCTAGGCAACTACTTGTTTGCTTACGCGGGTTTATTTAAATTTTTCAAGTTGTTTGGACTATTTATATTCCATTTTTGCAACCCCTCCTTTCACCGAGGACTTTTTTCTCCCCTGACCTTCAACGGAACAGTTGTTTGTCGCTGTTCCCCTCCCTTCCCTTCCAGATATGTCTGCGGGGCGGTTTTTGATCGCCCTCTTGTTACCTTTTTCCTTCACTAAATCACAAAGAAAAAGTGCTCTTAGAGCAGTGATGGCGAACCTATGACCCGTGGGTCAGTGTCTGATCCACGCAAGCTTTTTAACTGACTAGGCAACTACTTGTTTGCTTACGCGGGTTTATTTAAATTTTTTAAGTTGTTTGGACTATTTATATTCCATTTGAATTTTTTCAAGCTCATTGACACAAAAGCAATTTAAATGCTGTCTATTACCTTCAGTGTGATCATTATAGTTCCAAACACTGGCGTAGCTAGTCCTGAGTGGACCCCGAATCCAAATTCTTTGGAGTCCCTTTTTGATGGGCTCTCAATATTTTTCGATCTCTTTTTACACATTTTAGGGCCCCTAAATCTTGAGGGCCCCGTATTATTAATACGGCGGTAGCTACACCCTTGGTTCCAAAGCTACGCAAACGACAGCAAATGTATATGAAAGTATGTAGTATTTGAAATAAAGCAAAAGTGTTTACAAAATATCAAATAAAGTGTATAAATTTGCTCCCATTTTGTAGTTGAAAAACAATCGTAAACCAAAGCAAAAAACCATATTTAAAGCACTTTCTTCGGATAAAATGCACTTTAATCAGTTATGTTTGTAGAAAGAGACTTCCATAGCGTCCTTTTTTACCTATATTATAAGCCAATTGAATTTAAAGATGTTTAGTTTTAAAAATGCTCAGTTAAAAATTTTTAAACCTAACTCTGGTGCAAATGGGCATTAGTGACCCACGCGCTTGTATTAAAAAAAAATGTGAACAAAATTTGACCCACGTCTCAAAAAGGTTCGCCATCCCTGCACTGGAGCTTCTAAGAACAATTCACCCTTGTTAGGCTTCTGTTTGATTTTAAAGAAGTGTTAGCGTTGTTTCCATAATTTTATCATTATTTGACTGTTTAAATTCTATCACTATTTTACAAAATTTGTATTAGTATTTATTTTATGAAGTTATTTTTAAAAAAATTTTATATTGCATTGCAACTGTATTTTTTTTTTTGAACAATTGTCTTTATTATCATGCAAAACTTAGGGGGGAAAAGAATATGCATGTCAAATTGCCATGCATTATTATAAATACAATACTTATGACACCAGTGGCGTACACAAGAGGGTGGGGGTGGGGAAGGTCCAGAGGATCCGGATTCCTCCATAGCCCTTGATTTTTTTTCCGCGCACGCGCGATTAATTATAATCCTATATATATAGTACGTAAACTAATTCCAAATAAAGATAACAATAATTATTAATACTTTATTTTATTAATTAATGCATTATTTATTCAATAATTTTATTTTTAACTGCTTTTTGTTCTCGAAAATTGATAAAATTATAAAAATATGTTTGCTAGCGTATTTGGATATGATGCGAGAATGATGATTATTGCAAACAGAATGGATTTGAAAATCTATCCCCTTGTTGTTTTTTAATAATTATTTTTCTAAAAAAACCTGGAATAAACATGAAAATTTTTATAATAGTAACTTTATAATTTTTTAAAAAATAACTAGAGATCTCAGCCCTAAATCCATACCAAATTTTATAGAACATACGCGCGCGCGTTTGGAAATAGATACAAAAAATGTCAAGGTCCTATGATAAACAGAAAAAAAGCCTTAGGGAATAAGAAAACACTTATACCTTTTCAAAATTGAAAGGCTGAGAAAAACGCATTTAAAGTTTGTAAAGGCATAAAGCAAATACTTATAATGCCCATAAAGCTCTAATCTTTTAATATGTTATTTTATAATGTATGTGTGTTCTACATTGGAACACTATTTTAATTAAATATGACAGAAAATAAATTTTTTAATTCAAAATACATTTTTGTATAATATTGATAGCATTTGTTACGATGACACTTTATTCAGCTTAATTTTAACCTAATATTTTCACCAAAGTTTTGAAATACAAAGCATTTATGTACAAAAAAATAATGATTCTAACTTAGCAAAGTTTGTTCATTAAATTTAATTTTTTTCAGTTTTAAATTGAGCAATTTAGGCAGTTTTAGCTCTTGTTGTATAACTTTAAAATACTAAAATTTAGTGCTACAATTTGTTTAGTATAATTTATTTTGGTACGTCAAGGAAATATTCAGTTTTATCTGCAATACTTGAATTCAGAATACTTGTATTCGGAACTCTAATTGCAGTATCAGCTGAGGACTGATTTTTAGATACATCATTTTGCAATCCATCTCTTTGAAATATTGTTACTCACAACAATCTATGAACGTTTTGGCCTCGACATTTTCTCAGCAGAAAAAAATTAATGATAAAGAAAGAAATTATATAAACTACTTTTAAAATAAAGATTGGCTTTGAAATCAATCTTAATTATGAGAACTCAAAAAACTCAAAACATAATCAAGCGGAAATGATTTTAGTAATGAAAATTGAAGTTAATAAACATTTCACACTAAAAGAATTGATTGTGCTCAAAAATATTTTTAATTAATTCAATTTAAGAGTGGAAAAATTCTTTAAAAGAAACCGGAACCCAAACCTTTGCACGGAAAACTTCAAATATCTTCAAAACTAATTTGTTAAGAGATCTGAAATTTTGTGACAAGCTTCTCTAAGATATAAACCACAAGAAAACGCAAAAAAAAAAATTCGGTAAATATGAAATTTTTAGGGTACTGCGTAGTCTTAAAAAATCATCACAAAAGTTGTACTATAAATTTTTACTTTTTAAAAAATACTAAATAGAGAAGTTCATACGTCGAATAGTTAAAAAAACCTTAAACTTTGTATTTGAAAATCGAATCTATTTTTAATTAACTTTACATAGTAATGAATTTTGTATATATTCCTAAAACAATTTAATTAAAAGATAGGTAATTTTTTTTTTGTAAGATTTGATACACTGAAGAGGGAATTGAATACTATATTTAATTTACATTTAAACTCTTGACACGTTTAAACTCTTTAATGAAATTCTAACTCTTCAATAGGAGCTGTCCTGTTTCTTAACGTATCACACTGAAAATTACTCTTTAAGTTGAAAAATCTCCCTTGTTGAACTATCAGCTGAGAGTAATTTATGTCCCTTTTCTCTATGTATTCTGCCAATAATCCTTATTTAAACTTTCTAGAAATCCGGTCGTTTTAAGAGCCCTTCTATCTCTATAAAAGTTTTAGTGCCTTGGTAGTTGCAGAGTGTGTCACATTGCTATAGATCAGTGATCTTCAAACTTTTTCAATTCACGGAACCTCCAGAACAAGAAGGTACTTTTGTAGAACCCCTAATACTAGAAAGTATTTTCGTGGAACCCTGTTTCGCACACATGCTTAGAAAAATATATCTTAAGATAATATTTAAAAAATAGATCAATGTAAAAGCAATTAAAAAAAGTATTGCATTTAAAATTTTAAAAAAAGTTTAATCTATACTTTTAATATAATTTACTCATTAATAACATCATTCAATGTTCCAAGTGTCATCTACCCATGCATTATGTTTAGTAACTGGGATATGTGCTTGTGCTTTTTTGCATACAAATTGTCGAAGTCTAGGTCTATTTAGATTAACCGCAATCGCATTACATATTCTGAGTTACGTTTCTTTCTATATTTTGAAGATTGAATATGTTAATAAGTTGTCCTCTCTCCTTTACTGTAGACGGTTTTTCCCCATATACAAAAAGGTGCATTTATCATTAGAAAACTACATAGTTTTGCAAGACGTTGTACTAACGAATTTAAAATTATTTCGGGGAACCCGGAATAGTAAAAAAAATAAAACATTCACAACCTAGTAGGTAATATATATATATAAAGATAAAACGTTTCAATATTCTTTTATTATAAAAATTAAAGTTTTATTATAATTTTAAAAGTATTGCAAGATAAAGTTATTATGTATAAATAAAAGTTTCAGTTTCCTCAAGATAGGGATGAGCTTTAAATTCTTGTGGGCATACAAACTTTATAGAAAATGTGAATGTGCATTTTGCATACACATTTATAAGTTTCTTTTCGAATTTTTTGTTGTGACTCGGTGGAACTCCTGAGTATGCCTCGTGGAACACCAGGGTTCCGTGAAACACAGTTTGAAGAGACTACTGTTATAGATTTAAACTCAAAACCTTTATAAAAATATTGAAATATCCTACGTTTAAAGTGAAAGGTTATGCATTGAGACATTGCACAACTTTGAAACATTTAATTTTCATAGCTTTGTAAATTTTTTTGCTTTATCTTCATTTTAATTTGTAACTCAAAGTTTAACTTTTGAAAATTTCGAGCCTCACAATTAATTTGCTTTGTTTTTGTATTTAAAATTAGCTGTAAATAATTTATCGTAACATCCAGAAAATTGAATGTGGTTGAATCTTTTGATCTGAATAATTACTCAGATCAATCTACCCTTCATTACCTTATCCTAATATATATTATAAACGCGAAAGTTTGTGAGGATGTTTGGTCGTCTTTCACGCAAAAACAACTGAATAGGTTATAATGAAACTTTACAATAATATAGCTTATAAATCAGAATAACAGATAGGCTATAATTTACAAAGATATTGATTGAAGTTTTCAAAATATAACGACAATTGTCAAGAAAGTAGGAAAAAATTCTGCCATTTGCAAAAAAGCCCGTGACAGCATTCATCTTTCTTTTTTTTCCCTTTTGTTTTGTCTTCGCCATGCCTCAGTGCGCTCTCGCTTTTAATTTATTCCGTTCATCAGTGTAATCACTATTTTTTTATTTCATAACAAAACTAGATTTTGAAGGGAGAGGTGGTGGCAAGATTTTAACATAAAATAAATACAACAAAAAGTAATATTAATGTGTCAAAATGTTTTTATCAATTAGTTTTTTTTTTTTTTTTTTTTTAATGTTTTTTTTTCAGTACGTGTAAATATATATCTACGCTTTCCCCCATATTGTTTTTTTATAACTTATATATATATATAAATATATGTTTATTAAAGCATTAAAAAAAGAAATCGTTTCAATAGCTATCTGTAAATTTTTCTTTTATTTATTACTTATAGAAAATGGATTTTAATTAATATATATATATATATTTTAAAAGGATTATTTCTATTATTTCATTACTAAATTATTTATTTGTTAATTAAAAAGTACATCGTCTATTATTTTGGATAAAAATACATTTCAGAGACATTTTTAAGCTAACAATACGTAACGATTGATTGATTCACGAAAATCTGAAATTTATTACACTCACTTCCAAAAGTTAAGCATGGAGAGAAAAATGCTAATTTCCGGAAGCCAATCAGAATTGAAGATGATGCAATTAGCTGCAGAGGTAGATGGAAGTATGCAAATATGTTAGGTAACAGCCATTCGTGCTTTCATGTCAAGAAATATGCAAAAAGGGTAGTCTTATAAGAAGCCAGCTTTATGAAGGGTTGATTGTAAGTGCTGATAGAAGGTGTTTAAAACTTTCGTACAATTTGTTTTCAAAACATACGTGTTTCTATGACTTCCAGAAAACGAATGGAAGATTCTGAGCGCTGGCATGCTGTGGGGCGCATTGAAGCAGGATAGTCGATCACAAATGTTGCTCTTTTCTTCGGCGTTCATCCTTCTGTAATTTCACGTTTATGGAAACAATTCCAAACCACACAGGCAGTTGTCCGAAGGCCCGTAGGTGGTCGCCCGAGGGTTACAAACCCCGCGGAAGATCGGTATATTGCTATTGTAGCCAAGCGGAATCGCAGAGCGACCTCCATACATGTGACATCTATGGTTACAGCGTCCATTGGTAAGGCTATATCTGCAGCTACTGTACGCCGAAGATAACATATGAATGGACTGTATGCCCGGGTACCTCGAGTTTGTGTTCCTCTATCCGTCCAATCAAGAGGGGCACG
>BMAV01025213.1:0-12699 GCA_019973955.1 Trichonephila inaurata madagascariensis | reverse complement strand
TTCCGAGGCGGAAGCATTATGGTGTGGGCAGGGATTTCATTAGGATACCGAACCGACCTGCACATCTTTAAATGGGGTTCTGTTACGGCTGTCCGGTATCGAGATGAAGTCCTAGAACCCATTGTGAGATTGTACGCTGCAGCAGTTGGCCCTACTTTTGTTTTAATGGATGATAATGCACGTCCCTATAGAGCTGACATCGTCGATGACTACCTGGAGAGTAAAGGGATTGCGCGTATGGCGTGGCCAGCATATTCGCCCGACCTTAATCCCATTGAAAACCTTTGGGATGCTCTCGTCCGTGCTGTATCTTCACGTTTCCCACCTCCAGCCACTCGTATTAAGCTGGAAACTGCTCTACAAGAAGAATGGTGATTGCTTAATTCTGCGGTGGTTGAAAACCTGATTGAAAGCATGGTCAGAAGGTGTAAACAATGCATACAGATGAGGGGTGATCACATACCCTATTAATGTCCTTTTTTTCATTTTATGCTGTTTATTTTCATTTTATACATAATTCTGTTTAAGTCTCCAGTATGACATTATCTGATAACTTACTAAAATTTAATATTGTTTTCATTTCTGTATATAATTATTGATTTTGTTTTATGTATAAATATATATGCTACTTTACTGCCAAATTTTGTGTCAATCAAGGCAGTTTTTGTTAATTTTTTTGCATTTTACATCTTCATGCTTAACTTTTGGAAGTGAGTGTATATTATTTTAGTTTCTTAGAAACTAACTATTATTTAAAAAATGATGAAAGTTTTTTGTGTTTTACTCTTAGCATTAGAATCGTTTTCTTTTTATTGCTTCACATTAATAATCTTTTAACTAACACAATATTGTTTTTTATAAGTCATACATCGAAATTTGAAGCTATATCTTATCTGTGAGGGGGAAGGGAAGAGGGAACACAATAATTTTACACTATAAAAAAACCCCGTGTTATGCCGGGCTAGAGAGAGGGGGAAAACCTGTCTTAAATCGAAAATATGTGGAACAAATTTCGAAAAAGGGAAATTTAATGAAATAATTTTAGAAATCACTCACATTGCGCTCGTACAAACACACACACATAAATGCTGGAGTTATGAGGGAAAGAGAAAGCCCGTGCAAAGCCGTGCCATGCAGCTAGTTCATTATAAAGATGTATTTTGGCAAAACTTTAAAAATAACCTGTTTGTTCTTTTTAAAAAAGGTAGGAGGAAAAAGTGTACATTTTTTGAATTTATTATTTAAAAGCCATTAAATGATTTTAAAATTCAGCATTTTTCAAGCCGTCAAAAAGTGAGATAATTTTTATACGAAGGACATGTGATTATTTTTAGAGTTATAAAATGAAAGTGTGCGTGCGTGTTTGAACATAAGGACAGACATTTTTTTTTTCTGTTTTGGTGTGTTCAAGTAAATAGAATAAATTACCTTTCTCTTATTTATATTAAATTATTTCATTGACGAGAATTACTATTTTCTAGTGACTTACCGAAACGGAAAAAACTAAGCAAAACTAATTATCGAGAAATAACTATAAAATTAAGTAGTGACACTAATTTTTTCCCCTATTCTTTTCCAGGGTATCTTCAGAAAATTCATCCCAGCTGAAGACGAACCTAATATGCTATACATTTTGTTTCATCTTATCAGAGCATCCATTTCATGTAAAATTCTATGAACGTCATGAAGCTTTCCTGATTATTAAGTAATCAGAGCCATCGATCTTCTCAACATTCGTCTTTTTCACTTCTTTTCAGTTAAAGTCATAAATAATTGGACTGCGATGGCAACGAGATCAGTTAAATCGCTGGAAGAATTAGTTCTCCAAAAAGTGACCGTTGCAACCATCATGCGGGTTTTATTGTTTCAGCCTGAAAAACCCGAAGTTGGACTTGCAACAATAGATGAAGTTTTGTCTATGTATGACATAAGTGAAGTCTTGCGAGAAAAAATTAAAAGAAGTATACTTTCACTTGAAAGTATGGTCAGCTCTCCATTCCATTTGACTACGGAACAATTTCAAAAGCTGAAACGCTCAAAAGGATCGGTTTTTGAATCGTAAATCGATTTTTAATCGATCGTAACCTGATGAATCGATTCACAAAACAATCGATTTTTTTTTTCAAGTCTGCATTTACAATGTATATATATATATATATATCCATTTTATGAAAAACAAGAAAAAGATACCATAATAAACAATCTCTTATCAGTAAAATGAGGGAATTTTTTAGTTCAGGAATTTCGTGACAATTACAATTATTTTTATTACCGTATCAAAGTATCAGGTATAAAAAAAAGAAGACATTTATTTTCTAAATGTATTTGTTACATTAAAAAGTTTAGAAAATAGATAATATAGCTTATAGTTCCCAATGCTTAATATCTAAGAGAGTTCTTTACAAAAAAGTATAAAAAGTTACGTTTGTAAGCTTTGACTTTTTGTATTTGTTCATATTACGTCATTTGTTTATGCCTTGATTGACTGACTGTCATAATGTACTGTGATTAGCGAAATAAATATTTATTTTTATGTAGTGTTTGTTACGGAATTATGAGTAATTGTGGGTAAGTATATCGTGGGATCATTTGTTCCTTGTGCCTTTTTTCTATTGCCGGCAACATCTCAAGTGCTGAGCGGAACCACTTGGATCCCAGTAGACTTGACAGACTGTTGTTTTTAAAGAGCTAAGCATTGGGAACTATAAGCTATATTATCTATGCTCTAAACTTTTTAATGTAACAAATACATTTAGAAAATCAATGTTTTCTTTTAAACCTGATACTTTGATATGATACTAAAAATAATTGCAATTGTCTAATTCCCTGAAATAAAAAAAATCCCCCTGGTATTACTGATAAGAGATCGTTTATTATGGTATCTCTTTCTTGTTTTTCATAAAATAGATTTATATTTACATTGTGAATGCACACTTGAAAAAGAAATCAATTTTTTAGACCTCGATTTTTTTGTGAATCGATTCATCAGGTTACAATTCGAATCGATTTAAAAATCGATCTTTTTCGGATCCGTAGATGGAGCTCAGCACCACACGGTGTGTGTGCGGGGGGGGGGGCAGGTTATTGACCGAAAGGAATCAAGTTTTAAAAAATTTCGGACTAGACTCTATTGTTGACGAGGAACGGAGAAGGCTCAATATAGTTTCGAACATTCAAGAGGTGTTCGAAAAACATCAAATTAATCAGCGTTTAGAATCCTTAGACTTTTGAGTGAACCGCTTTGTTTTGTTGGAGTTAAAGAAATGGAAGACGGTGACTTTCTGTGTTTAGTTTATTGAGCATTCCAATGCTAAGCAATGTGACTGCAAAAGTGATCTTAATGATTGTTTAGTGGAGTTCTAGACAAAAAGGACAAGAGAGCAGAAAATGAAACTATTTATGTTTTAAGACTAATCATCCAACAATTAGTGGTTGTGTGAGACTAAAGAATTTTTCTGCTGTGTCTGTAAGGTTCACTTTCTCTAAAGGATTGATTATTTTTGTGTTTATTTAAGGGAATTTAATATCCAGTTGTAGTTTTATAGATTTTTAACGATTAAATCGGAAGGGTGAGGAAATGATAAGGCTGATCTTATGTAGAAGAGCTCGGATCACCTTAAAAACTTATTGAAAAGAAATCGAGAAACGAGTTCCCGTGCATATATATCAGGGGTGGGCAGACATTAATTCCATTTTTGTGTTAGAAAATCTCTCCTTGTGGGAGCATTGTATAAACTTACATGTAGTAGCAATAAAAAAATAATGACATGTATTATGTTTTCTTTGATTTTTGTGTTGTCTCTAGTAACACTGAAATTAATACAGTTTGCTCTCAAATGCTATAAATTGTATCTGTTGTTTGTATTTAAATGTCAGTAAACATGGCAAGATACGAAGAATTGTATTTTATTTTAGTTAATTCTATCTTTATTGTATTAAGGTATCCGACTACGATCGGAACCGTGATTTTAAAAAAGCGCATAAAGGTATAATTTTCATGGTATACAGTGTCACCTAGATTAGAATAGGTGTATAAAATTGCTTTAATAAAATACATTTAACAAAAAAAAATTATTTAAATACATTATTTCGGCAAAAAATTAACTTAGAATAACCTCTTTTCAAAATGTTCTCCTTTTGTGAAAAATGCTTCTATTATATATAATAATATTTTACCTGTATATAGCTCAGACCTCTGTACAGAGGCTCAACTATGATTTTTGAAAAATTCACATTATTTTCAAAGTTACAACCCATTGAAATAATTATCGGCGTTTTTTTCTTAAAATTTCTCCCCTCTGTTGTCATAAAACATGGATAAACCCACTTCTAAGTTATATATTTCAAAAATTGTAGTTGAGCCTCTGTACAGAGGTCTGAGCTATATACAGGCAAAATATTATTATAATAGAAGCATTTTTCACAAAAGGAGAATATTTTGAAAATGGGTCATTCTATGTTCATTTTTTGTCAAAATATTGTACTTAAATAATTTTTTATTGTAATACTATTCTTAAAACAATTTTATATGCATTTTATAATATAAGTGACACTAAATATCATAAATATTATCCATTTATACACTTTTACAGAATCACGGTTCCGAACGTAGTCGGATACCTTAAGTGTAATAAATATATGTTAGTTGGCAACATCCTTTATTCAACAGTGGCTGCATAAGAGTCATCACTACTTGAGAAGACTTGCACAAATGCTGGTAATCACCATCGAAAATAGTACCTTTTCCTGTGAATATAGTAAATTGATATACATAACCGAACTTTGATTCACATATAACAAAATTTTTATTCCAAATCGTGACCTTTTTAGAGGTATATACTGTTTCCAGTGCAATCTTCCCCTGAACAACATCAAACTTTCATCTACTGTCACATTCCTTTCAGGTGTAATAATTTCTCAATAACGAGAATTCAAATATTAGATTACCGTCCACAGTTTTTGCAATTTTGGACACTCATGTGTTTTAGCGCCAAATTTCGCTTCATCTGTAAAATGTAAATACCGATGAAAAAGATGAAAGCGTCGGTAAGATATAACTTTTGAAAAAAATGGAGTTGCTGCTGAATGTCTTTTACTCCAATATTGTGCTCCACACCATTCTTTTTTTCACAATTCCGTGTAATATATTCAAAGCGAGAAAAAGCTGAATTTCGCTCTAGATGTTGGTTCCGGTTTTCTTACTCTGCTTTTTATTCGTAGATTATTATTTCGAATAATCCGATCTGCATATTTATTAGTTTCAGAAACTATCAATTCAAAGAGGTGTGCCGTATCCGCTCACTTTCATTAATCCTCTCAAGAAATCTTTGGGCTATCAAGTCGTATTTATTTACAGCCAATCCTCAGAAGAAGAAAACCTGATTATTCAAATTAGGTCAACTATATATAGTCTAGGTTTTCTAACTAGAGAGAAAATCTGGAGATAGAGAGAGAGAGAAGTGAGATTGCTACTGATCAGGTATTATTCGAGTATTGGATAGGTGAAAGAATTAAAGTGACTATTGATCACTAGGGTTTAATTAGTGTTCAGATAATTGGGACAGTAGATTTGATCCTGGAATAAGAGGATCGATAATTATAATCTTCTCATAATTCGTGCATCTCGCTGTTAATCCACATATTGCTTCGATTGTGAACATCTCTTGTTGAAATTACTTGAATCAGTGTTGTTATTTGTGAGATCAATAAATAGATTGTTTTTGACTATGACTAGTGTTCCTTCCCTTCCTCCCACATCTCTAGGTGGACAAGAGACAGGATCTATTTCCTCACAGAGGTTATCATCAAAGAAAATGTCAAGAAATTGTAGTTCCATTGCCTAAATCGATGTTCAAATGAACTGCTGGATTTGCAATGAAAGGAAAGCGCGGAAGAGATAAAGAAGGATGACTAATATCAAGTTCACAAAAGTTCCGAACTTGAGTTAGGTCATATGAACTTTCCATTCCCTCACGCTAGAGAAGTCCAATAACAAACGTTCATTACTTCCAGAATCATTTACAGAAATTTCAGATTCACTATCTGTAAGTCAATATCAGAATTATTTTATGTTATGAGCAACTCACAATCACTCATTTTTCTATTTTAAGCTCCAAATTTAAAAGAAATACTGTTTGTAGAGCGTGCGGGTACACCGATCTAGTAAAAAGAAAATTCCCGCCTTAGCTAATATAAAAGAATGCAGTAAAACCTGTGACGGGGCTTTACCGTGTTTTTCCTATTAATCCTCTAGGGGAATCTTTGGGGCCAGCATAGAGTTATTTCACAGCCATGCCCTCTCAAGAAGAAACCTTGATATTCAGAGATTAGTTAGTAGATATATAGTGGAGGTTTAGTAATCGTAGGGGAAGAAGGAGGAAAAGGAAGCTGTGATGCTGAATGAGCTTATGGTAAGGATAAAGCGTATGGAGACGCGTAATTATAGAATGGGCTTTAGCTATTCAAATAAAGTAAGGAAGATTGAGGTTCATAGGATAACTTTATTTAGAATTAAGCAGTTAGAATTCCAGGTGCTTATTCACATAAGATTTAAGGTTACGATAAATCACTCCTGATTTCCTTCCAATAGTAAGACTGTCTTTGATCAATATAATTGAATAATAATAAATTAGTTTTTTTTTATTATGGCTAGCTTGGGTCATCAATCATTACGTCCCACAAATCTAGGTCGGGTAGATAAAGAGATGGTACCCCCAGGTAGGGGGTATCACAAACCTAACCTTAAAACTGGTTTAGCAATTTTTTTTTTTTTTTTTTTTTTTATCCTAAATTTACTCGACTACGAGAGATATCTGTTAGAAACTTGCACACACACACTAAACGAGCAAAAAATACGGGGAAATCAGAGGATTAAGGTAGAAAAAAATATTGCCCATGGACCGCTAGGGCAAATCAGGGAAGTAGATAAAAAATAATTCTACCCTTTTAGTATTGACATCTTGAAATTGTCAAGGCAAGAAAAGAAGTATTAAAATTCGGTTCTACATTTGACAAGAAACAAAATCGATTTCAAATTTTTACCGACTCAAAAATTTTGACACCCCCCAAAATTTGGCTGCCTAAGCCCGAATCCGTCACTAAATGTAATTTAGAAAGGAGACGTTGTTTTTATATTTTTGCAAAATAATATAGTCTGTTGAGGTGTGGTTTGGGGAAGCCCTAAGACTAACTGTATTGGTGGGCCCGGAGCCCATGGGGAGCTATCTAAATTTCTAACTTTTTACGCATATCGATAACAAAAGATAAATAAAACGACGGATGCAGAAGTAAAATTCTATTAAAACACAAAATTCAAAGACCTCATCATTTATGGATAATGGAATGAATGCACGTGACTGCGACGTCAATGATAACTGCAAACACATGTTTCCAGTCAAACAATTCATGTGACGTCATAGTCACGTGATAAATCCAATAACGTGTTACCAGCCAATCGGCTCATGCACTTCACTGTCGTCCATTTTTGCTTTTCACAGAAACTTGCTTTTAAAAGGCACAGATTTTCAACAACAATAAAGCACATAGATAAACAAAATCTTGTTTTAAATTTACATGTAAGATCGAAGAATATTTGATCATCTTAACCCAATTATCGAATCTGAAACAGTATCTAATTTTTACTGCTACTAGTTTAATGTTAGTTTTGAATTCAATGGAGAACACGTAGTTCTTTATCATGTGGTTGCTATGAAGTTAGTCTATTGCTTTTACTGTCGACTAATTTTAGTTCTTCTCACGCTTTCAACATGGCTTTATAATATTTTAGAATTCCACTTCGTTGAGGGTGCTTACACTTCTTAATATGCCATTTCCTGGTTTCATTAGGAAGCAAATCTTCCGGATTTATGTGACCTTGGTAACCGAGGAGTGGTCATACTCACGAATTGGCGGCCGTCCACTCATGAGTTCGAGTCCTAATGCTACTGAAGACTCGCCATGTGATGAGTATTAAATCTTTAACAGATCAAAGTCCTCACGTTGGCGTGGTGTGGAAGCTCTGAGAGGAGGGAGCTAACTCAAATGTCGTCCACGTCGCATGACCATGACTCAAAATTACGAAGGTCCTACGCCAATAGCCCCTTGTCGATTTACATTATTAATATAACTCTCTCGCACACTTCCCAAAGAGTCCGTGTAAGTACACTACAACAAAAAACAAAAACGACACACGAAGAACGGAGCCCCCGATTGACACAAAAATTTGTGGGTAGGAAGATTATGCACAGAATAAAACATGATTAAAATTTCAGAAAAATTGAATGGTTTATTTCAGAGTTACATAGTTACAAAGTAACGAGCTCAATAAGGTGTTGACCCACCTCTAGCCTGGATGCAAGCTGTCACACGCCATGCAATAGAGTGATAAAGCACCCTGGTGGTCTCCTGCGGTATTTCTTGACCAATTTTCTCCAATTGTCGGGCCAGGTCATGGGCATTCCCTGTTAGATGCAGTCGCCTTCCCCTCATATACTAGACATTTCGATTGGAGAGAGATCTGGTGATCTGGCTGACCAAGGAAATGTTTGACAAGCTGTAAGACAGTTCATAGCAACACGTACCGTATGTGGTATGGCTTTATCTTGCTGACAAATGAGGCCAGGGTGCTGCTAAAGGAACGGTAGCAAAACAGTTCTCAGAATGTAGTCGACGTACCGCTGTGCTGTAAGTGTGCTCTAATGACGACCAAAAGTGTCCGGCTGTCAAAAGAAATGGCGCCCTAGACAATAACTCCTGGTTGAGGGCCTGTGTGGCGTGCAATAGTGAAAGCAGGATCGGCACGCTGCCCTGGGTTTCTCCAGACACGTCCTCGATGATCGTCAGGACACAGTTGGAAGCAGGATTCGTCGCTAAACACTATAGATTCCCAATCTGATTGAGCCAAGCTGCGCTGCAATCTGGCTCGACAAAGTGCAGGCGTAAATGGCAGGTGGCGTAGCTGTCGGTACGAGCTTAAATTTTGCTCTATCAGCCGTCTGTGAATGGTCATGGTGGACACTCGTGTACGTGTAGTACGTCTGATGGTTGATAACGAGGAATCAGACACTGTGACAACTGATCTGACAATCAATCTGTCCTCCCGATCTGCTGTGGCCTTAGGTCGACCGTTAGCATCATGACGCTGAAATCTGCCATTTTACACCCATTCTTGCTAGCATCTTCTAATGGTCGTATCACTTCGACCCATATGCCGAGCGATTCTCCGATTTGCCCAACCTGCCTCTTTCAGTTCAATGATACGACCTCTTTCAAACTCTGACAGTTGCTCATAATGAGCTCGAATCCCTCGGCAAGGCATTTTTTTCAGTCATTGAAAGGTATCCTAAATTGCAATGCAAGCGAAATTTTGACCATCAGACTGAGAATCGCTTCTTATAAACACCTGCTGAGTGCGCAGTTCCGATGCGCTGTAGCTTCCGCTATTCATTCATTAGACACCAAATTTTAATCATTTGCATGTTCGGTAGAAATGTCTTTGCTTGCAAAATTTCATTACAATTGGGCTACTCCTTCTTGTTCGTCGGTTTTTTTTGGTTGTTGTTATAGGGTGTATTTTCTACTCTTTTTAGGAGACAGTTGGAAATTCCCAACTCCTGACCCTTTGGTATATAGATTTTATGATCCTGTGTCAACAATAGCTGGCTCTATCTGATTCCTACATTTCATTTTTATTTTAACAGTCATTAGATATACAGGTGGTTTTCAAAGTAATGGAAATACCGGTAAATAAAAGTGACATTTTTGAATGAGCTTCGTAAACATTAAAATATAATAATAGCTACCAGCTATTTTTTTATAAATAGAAATGTATATATTCTGGTAGTATGGGGTAGCTTTATTGAAGTTTTGTAACTCCTGGATTTTTTTCCAAGGCATAAAATGACGTACCTCTCGGATTTTCAAAGAGGCCAAATCATAGGAGCCCGTCTAGCTGGAGCAAGTGTGACCGAAGCATCTCAACTTTTATGCGTTTCTACAGGTACAGTGTCTAAAGTCATGACAGCAGACACACAGCACGGGAACCAAAACAGAGAACGGAAAGAGAAACTCAGTGAAAGAGACCGATGGATATTTATAATGTCTAAAAAGCAAATAATTTCACAAAATTGACAGTAGGGCTCAATTAGCATCTGGATTCTCCAGTGTCGATCATTACAGTTAGAAGGCACCTTCATAAGTAGAACATTTAAGGCAGAGCAGGGATTCCCTAGCTACTTGTTACAGACTTAATGCAGAACGTTTTCTACAGTGGTGTCAGATTCCCAAAACCTGGTCGATTGATATGTGGAAGAAAGTAATATGGTTTGACGAGTAGCCTTTTACACTTTTCCCTACAATAGGACAGGCGCAAGTTTGGAGGACAAGTGTACAAGCGTATGATCAGGACCGTTTCCTTCTAACTGCCAAGCATGAAGGTGGATCTGTGATATACACAGCCGTGTCGCGGTCTTCTGCTGGACCAATCGTAACCTTGAAAGGAAGGATCACTGGTGAGAAGAACAGAGAAATTTTAGCTGACCGTCCATCCTATGTTGCAAGCTTTGTTTCCTAAAGAAGATAGAATTTTCTAGGATGATAATGCACCTGTCCATGCCATGAGACTTGTCCAATCGTGGTTTGAAATATTTAATTTGACCCGCACAGCTACTCGACCTCAATATAGTTGAACCTTTATGGTCTATTTTAGAGCTTTCAATACGGAATCAATATCCTCCACAGGCATCTCTTCCAGAATTTTCACAATATTTTCCATTAAGAATGGTGCAATATTCCTCTAAACACTATTTAGCACTTGTATCAATCGATTCCTTGGCGAATTCGAGTTGTGTTACATGCCAAAAGCGGTCCTTCACCATACTACACTGCTTGACAATTGCTAAGGAACAAGTTCAAATGCAAAATTACGTCTCATACATCTGACCAGTAAAAGTAAATTCAAGTTCAAAGGGCGTTCAACTCACACACACCAGGACTCGTTATCTGTATAAAAGACAGCGAATACAAGCTCGTGATTCATACGAAAATTCATGATATTCGTTCGTTCTTATTTATTCTTATTCGTTTGTCGTTATTTGTTCTGCTGATATTAATGCAAAAAGAATTTTGATTTTCGAAGTTAAGAGGTAAAAACTTCATAAAATGTAAATTAAATAATATATAAGATGGAGAAAATGAAATTTACATCTTATATATAGGTATCACATATTTAAATCCCTTTAAATTTGAGTTGATATATATTTTTCTGTTAAAAATTCATATTAGGTACAACAGTATTAAAAATAAATACCATACATACTCATTTTATTCTTTCAAACTCATATTTGACACAACAACAAACTCAAAAATGTGTGCATGGCATATTCATTTTAATGTTGCATTCTCAAATTTGATCCAGTAACAGTATGTGAAGTTTCAATTTTGAGTGCGTACTTGTTGCCAAAAATGAGTATGTGCGTTTCTCAAATTTGAGTATGTGAAGTACTCAAAAGGGAATATTTTGAACTCAATTCTGAATGCCAGTTTTTCGCAGTATAAGTATGGTAAAATACAGATTTTTTTATTTATTACAATATCAATAAAATTATTAGGTAGAATCCTGCTTTAAAAACAGTATCAGCATAAAGAGTAACCTTTAAATAAGTGACCGCATCTATCATAATTATCAAGTAAATGGAATGGAATTTAAAGACATCACTGTTTGTACTAGAAAAAAATAGAAATTGCAGAAAATTGACTTCTCGACATAATTGATAAAGATAACTGAACATTCTGATTCAGGCTTTTTTTTAATTGCAGTGTGATTAATAAAAATAATAAGTTAATTTATTTGAAATTAAACTTATAACTAGTGCCAATTTAAGCTCATTTCGGGCCCTGGGCACAAAGATCTACGCCCCCCCCCCGGCACTGGAGGACTGAAATTTATTACCAGAAAATCTATTTTTCAGCTTATCCAGGCCCTTCCGAGCCCCTAGGATAAATCAGCACTGCTTTTAACTTCAAAAGAGAAAGAAAAGAACATTTCTGATGAAAATTGATCAATTACACTCATGGACAAAAAAATTAGCGCACCAAGAAGGAGTCGTTCAAAATGAAACGAAATTTTACATACGTAATGACTACTTTGATATAAGTAAATAAATAGAAAATCAAAGAAAAAGGATCATTTATTTCAGAGAAAAAGGCAAAAAAATGGAGGATTTAATACCCTGTTAAGCCCCCTCTAGAGCGAATGCACGATGCGATACGATCGGGCATTCAGGTATACTAGCTGTAACGTCGTCAGTAGTTAGAAATCAAGAAAATTTGCCACAGCCATATTTTAATATTTAAACAGTATTTAATAGCTTTATATGTTATTAAAAAGTTCATTAAATAGGCCAAGGCCGGGCGGACAGTCTTTTTCACTCGAGGTCAATCCTTATTCCGCAAGGCACTCGACAATCCCTTGCTTTTCCGGGCTCCTCTCTGGTTTTCTCCATGGTTCTCTGTTTCCATTCAGGGCTCCGTCCGTCTCACTCCAGGGCTCTATCTCCGTCCGTTCCAGTCTTTTCAAGTTTTCCTTCTAAGTTTTTTCCCCGTCCGTTTCTCTCCCTTCTCTGTCCACAATTAACCCCTTTTAAACACCAGGGGCGGGTCCACCATACGCCCCTCGTCTTCCTCATTGGCAGGCCAAAAAAA
>BMAV01025212.1:15478-33816 GCA_019973955.1 Trichonephila inaurata madagascariensis | reverse complement strand
TACTAAAGTTTTCATTACTCACCGTGTTGGATTTGTGCTTTTAAAATTCAATTTCAAGTTCAATGCTTATATAACAAAAATGTCAAGTATGGAGAGAATTTCAAGTTAAATTCACTTGATTACATTAAATATTCAGATTCATCTTGCTGGTAAACAAAATAATTTATAAAAACAAACAAATAAATTCCTGAATACCCTTACTAATATTATAAACGTGGAAGTTTGTATGTATTAATGTTTGTTATTCTTTCATGCAAAAACAACTTAATGGATTTTAATCAAACCTTACAATAATATAACTTGTACATCAGAATAACTTTGAGGCCCTTAGAATTTTACATGAGAATATTTTTGTGGAAGTAATCAAGAAATATGTGATTTATTGTGTCAAGTAAGTAGGAAAGAATTCTGCCATCTGCCAGCAATTCTGGCGTTAGCTGCAATAAAGCCCAAGGTAGCATATATCTATCTTTTATGTGTGAAGCAAAAATTTCCCTTTATGTTTTGTCTGTGCCAGGTGCTCGTTTTTAATTTATTCCTTTGATCAGTGTAATCCCTACTTTTATATTTTAGAATAAAACTAAATTTTGAAGGGAGAGGTTGTTTTAAATTTATTTTTATTTGTGTGAATAACTACTATTATTTTTTTTTTTCATATGTGTAAGCCATTATCGCCGAAATAGTGAGCCATACATAGAATAAAAATTGACAATTTATTTCTATGCACGTTTCTTATATGATCTTATTGATTCTTATATGATTCATTTGGTAGTAACAAATTGATCCTTACATTAAAATAAATACTTTTATCGCTTCTGTTACTTAAACTTTGTCTTTCACACTACATCATTTGGATCCATTTGCCTAATATGTTTGTGGTTAGTAGTTAATTATAAAGCTACACGGTGGGTCTTTAATGGTACTTTGCTCGAACTCGTGACAAGGCCAGCAACGATCCGATACCTTGACCACTCGGCTACCAAGGCCACTGTGTTTTTGGATGTGTAGAAAAAGTATCTACTCAGAATTATGCTGCGAAAGCGTAAGTCTAATCTTTCCCAAGGCTCTAATAAGCTCGAGCTATAAAAGTATGGCTGAGACAGTTGTAATTGACTCTATCATAACATTTTGTTATGTTTTCATAGAATCGCCATTGTTTTTAAGAAACGGCGTTGCTTGCGAACATTACAATTTTATAGTGATATTAACGTATTACACTTTTAGACATAAATTAATTACACTATTTTAAAAGAGTTCATTACACAAAATTTGTAACAATGTGGAACTTTTTCTGAGCAGAGATCAGATTATGAAGTTATTTTTAAAAATCGACACTCCAGAGAGTTACGGGGAGATAAATATAAAAAAAAAAATATACGTTTTATCAGCTATTAGATCTAAAGACTTAAAATTTAACAAACGTGTTTTTTTTATTTTGTTCAACTGAGATAATACCAAAAAGCAGCTTGCATTTCACCATTAACTCATTAAAAACTTCTTTATCATTCAATCTGCATTGTTAAATTTTTCTGCTCATCCGTGCGAAGAACGGGTATACCAGCTCGTTATTAAATATATTTATCCACACAATGATTCTGATCCAAATAGACTCAACACTAAAAGTAACTTTGGAAAAACATTCTTGCAATTAATATATGTATTACAAAAAAGCACTAATAAGTGTATCACTGACAAGAAATAATTTCTTTCTGAAATGTAATAGTGAAACATATATGTTTGTATTATTACGTTTTAGAACTATAATACCTTTCCTAAAAATTATGTATTATGAAACTTAAGAATTTTTTTGAATATTAATTTACAAATAACAGCTTTGAGCAGTAATTCTCAACCTCTGTGCCACGATATTTTTGTGTGAGGCCAATTTCTTTTTTTTTTAATACTTACTATATATAGAGAGAGCTCTCTCTCTCTCTCTCTCTTTCACACACACACACTCTCTCCATATATATTTATTTACCTATCTTCGTGGAATTTCCAATCGTTAATAAAATTCGATTTAAAGCGCTCAATTGAGCTGAAATTTTATGCACATGATTATTTTGAATGACAATTCTGTAATTTAATTATAATTAATAAAATTGTCTCTAGGAATTCAAGAGCTAATTACTTAAATAATTACAAATAAAGCCACGTTGGCATCATTTTTGGCGACTTAGCGATCATTTGGTGTCAACTTAATTGAATATTAACGTCGCACTGTTCAGCTACACGATGGCTTTGGGCGACAGATTCCTTAATTTTGAACCATGGTCAAGTGACGTGGACGACAATTGTGCTGGCACTCTAACGACAGCAAACACCAACGGGAGGAAGTTTCAGCTCTTGACATATTTAACTTGCATCGCAGCCCTACACTGCAGGTCTTTAAAGGTACTGGGCTCGATCGCATGACATGCCTGCCATGATCCGATACCTTGACCACTGGGCTATCGCAACCCGCGACTTGTGTCAAAACTTGAAAAGGTTTTTTTTTCTCACGTTTTAAAGCATTCAGTTGAACTGAAATTTTACATACACCATTGTTTTCTATGACAATACGATACTTTAATGATAATTAATAAAAATAATTACCACTTAATGCTGTGATTTTGTCATATGTATATACATATTTATATTATTTTTAAATATTTAATAAAAAGTATCTATAAAATAAAATTTTTCTTTGTTAATCTAAGTAGGAATTGACTTAATTTTTTTTTCAATTACTTTTTCATTCTTGATTATACTCTGACTTAACATTATTTCCCAAAGTTAGGTATAAAATAAATGAGAAGGTTCGTAATCCATTTTAGAATAGCAGATACATATGTACATGAACTAACTTTGAAAGGAGAACTAATTTCACCTCAATTATTTAGTTTTAATTTCAAGAGATTCAAAAGGATCAATTAATTCATTTTGGATTAAAATTAGACGTGGTTGTTTCACGATAGCATAAGAATATTCAAAAACCTTGTTACAGTTTCCCACACCTTTTTTTGCCTGAATGTGGATTTTCAGCATTAACTAAAATAAAAACTGAAGAAAGTAAATTCGAGACTTTTAAATGTAGATGACGAAATTAAAGTAGCATTATCATTTTTATGTCCAAATATTAATTAAATTATCGAAGTTAAAATTTTGCTCTAAATGTATTATAATTAATCTGTAACTTATTACCCAATAAACATTTTGTTGTCTTTTTCGTATATATTAGTTTATTTAACATTTAAAACTATTATCATACACTAGTTTACAAAGTGTATTACAGATAAGTAAAACTTTTAAAACTTATTTTATTTTCAGTGTGCTGCTAAATTGTGAAATGTTTAAAAGTGTATTTCAATAGAAAAAAGTTTAGGAATCCCTTGCTTAGAGTCTAAAATTAAATTGTGCTATAACTTGTTACAGTATTAGAACTATTTCACTAAAAATTCAATAAAAATCAAACTTTTTCTAGAATAAAAGTTTTTAAGGATTTTCTTCCATTTTTTCAACAGATACAGTATCGTACTTATACGTTATATTTTTAGCGAAAAGGCTCTCAAATATTAAATTTTCCTCAATTTTAAATTCCTGTTTTCTTACTGAGATTAATTCACCATAAATTTTACGTTCGTAATACGATCATACTCTCTTTAAATTCCTTTTTCTGGACATTTTAAGACTGAAATTTTTCAAGTTTTATTGAAGAAAATTTTAGTTTTGAAGAAAATATATTTATAAACGTTTGCTCATGTGCCTTATTACCATAAACGTTAAGCAAATTCTAAGACTGTTTTTATGATAAAGTACTTTAAAAGATTCTAAAATGTTTTATATATATATTTATTTAAATACTCATCAATTTTATCATGCACGTTATCTGTACGTTTGTTAACAACTTTTAGAATAATTGGAGCCCTTAAATATTTTCATTTGAATCAAGTTATATTTTAATACTCATTTGCATTATTATATTGTCTATTAACGTTGCATAATGTATGGAGTAGAAGCAAATTTAAATATCTGTAGCTTTATTATACTGAGGTTATTAAAAAGAATAATATCATGCACATGTAACTGAAAGAGAATACAGACACATAAAAAGTATAGAACAGATAAAATTTATTGATATCGTTTGACAATACTACCCATGAAACGTATGCAAAAGTCAAACATAATAAAACTATAACAATACACACAATAACTAAGTACACAAATCAAACAGTTTCCAAGTCAGCAAATTAAAAGTGATATAATCATATAAAGCTTTTAGCATTATAGAAGTCTTCAAAAATGGTTGTTAAAAAAATTCAGTCTAATTTTTATCTTCTTATTTTTTCTTCTTTTTTTATTAATTTAGAGAGAAAACATTTTAGATAGAATTTTCATAAATTTAAACAACTAAATATACCTCTTTGTCTTTAGCGTTTTCTTTAAATAAAATAGTTTGTAATATTGAGAACTTTAAACTGATAACATAAAATTCGAATAAAGCTTAAAACTGCTTTTGTGAGTTGTACTTGAATATTTTTAAACCTACATATTTCCCTTTTTTCATCACAGTATTTTTTCTGCGATTTAAATACAAGTATCTTCAAAAAATAAATTTCTTAAAAATATATTAAACTTTTTAAAGATATTTAAAACTATTATATATTATATTTTTCTTACATATGTATAGCTTTATAATAAAAACATCTTTTGAGTTTAAAAGAGTTAAAAAATTTAAAAAAGATTAATTAAAAATTAAAAAAGTTTTTTACACATTTGTGCTCACTGATTTTTCAAAGGTATAAGGAATATTAGTTGTATGATAATGTATAAGTACGAGCTTCTTAAACTTATTTCAAAAACGTTTAAACATATAAGACAAATACAATTTACAAGTTGATATTCTTTTATAACGCTTTTCATATAAATTAAATAAAGCTGTTCAATTGGATTTCATTATAAAAATCCATTAAAATAAAATAAACTTAAAAAAATATTTTAATATTTAAACATTGCGACATAGCCATCCTGTGATGACCATGTCGTGCCGGTTCCGCGTAAGCTAGAGGTGTGGGATTATCAAAATGATGAGACATAGTAGTTCTTAATACAACTTTTATTAAGAATAACTTATATTACTTAAATTCTAATTTGACAATTTTAATTAAAGTGAGAGTTAACACCCAAATTAAACCGTGTATTTAAGTCAGATCACGCAACTAGATCCTTTATCTCAATTATCATTAATAATCCTATTCATCTAATTACTTATATCAAATATTACCTTTTTGCAGATCTCCTTCCTTTACCTAAAGAACGATATCTATAAATTCCTTTTATATGCGATGATTCCAACTTCTTTATCTTAGGCTTCTATTCTTTCCAAAACTATCTTACTGCTAACTCTTGATCTGCAAGATTTCACACTAAGCTTTATCACGCTATCGATCAGAATAATTCCACACTACTATCTCTAAGCTTGCCGCGCTATCTCTTATCATCAAAGCTTCTATCCTTTTATAGTATATCTCATTTGCATAATATCTTTGTTTATCTTCTTGGTATTGGGTTGGAAAAGTTTTGCCATTAATCGTGGCCGTCAAAGAACATAGGAGTTATGTTAGCAGAAAGACGCGAGAGACGTCACAACATAACCTACTAAGATGAGATAATTAGAAGATTAATTCATAAATTTAGCATTATTATCGTAAAATGACTACAACCTTATAACGATGTAAGGGTTTTATCAAATAATTAATTGATGAAATAATTAATTATACATTAAATTCCAAAGTAGATTGTCTTTCTCGTACGTATAGCGTTCAACGTCTCTAAGCGTCTGAGTGATTACCCACGCAATGGCTTTTTGTTGATAGTATTGGCGTTGGGTGACGTCATTGTAGTTTGTTCTACTAGACGTAAGAGGGGGAAAGGAATGCGACCGGCCACTTATCCAACACTGCATAATTTTAGGAAAAAGTAAATAAACATCTATTTAGAAAATCTATAATGTTCCCTAATAATAAATGTATTATAGTAAAAAATTAGTACGCGACGACCCCTTTTCGATAAAATTTCTCTTCAAAATGAGACTAAAAATTTTTAAAAAAGTTGTAAGAATCAAAATTTTATTTCAAAAACAATTTTAAAACCTTAGAATTTTGTTATAAATCAGTTATATATGAAGTGCACTAATTTTTATTTGCAGGAAATTGATACTTTTTGATAATATTTTATTTATTCTTTTTGAGAAATGAACATCGAAATCATTTTTATCAAATGCCACATTTTCTCCCACAATCACTTTAAGAGAAACCCTTTTTATTTCTCTTACTGGTATTGAACCATTCACCCTCTACAATTGCTATAGTTACTGTCTCCTCAAATTTGCCAGTTACTTGTAAGTCAAGGCCTTTCTACTTCAATAAAGCCATTTGTTTTTGTAGGCCTGGAAGTTTCGTTTCCCTTCAAGCGGTAATAGATGTAACCATTGTTTCCTTTTTTACTGACCTTAATGCATTCTCGTGTCATTTATTCTGATGGATGAAGCTTTAAGACAAAAACTTGCCTCTTGTACAAAACATTAAGATCCTGGGAAAAAATGGGAGACGTGATACAGGAAAACTACTTACTATGCTGTGCATTGCAGCCTTTTTTTGCAACTGTTTGCAAACATCATGTGCATAGAATAATAAACATCCTTGTTTACAACTGCTTTAGTAAAAAATAGATAATTTGTTTTTTAGAAAATTATGAAGTGGCATTAAGTATTTAGAAAGTATTTAATTGAAAGATTAAAATTTAAACTTTCAGTGTGAAAGAATAAATAGGTTGATCTGTCTAAATCAGTGGCTCCCAAACATTTTTAACCCATGGACCCCTTTTTTATAGTTAAAACTTCCTCATGGACCCTCTTTTAAAATCAAAACATTTCCAAGGGAAAATAGGTACATAAATGCATAGTATAAAAATTAAAAATTAAAAAAAAAAATGTTGAAAAATTATTAACTGAACTTATAGATTTGGTTTAAAATTAATTCTAAAAAAATAATGACTTGAAAAAAATTGATGAGGTGTTATGAGAGTATTTATGTTCATCTGAATGTTTATGAGTAGCAATCGCAAACTTCCGCAAACACTTTTTAGTCGGTTTCTTTTATTTTTTTTTTTCTGATGAATTTTTTTTTACGGCGCTGAATCCCCGTTTTACTAAATTGGAAAGCGGGGAAGTAGTCAACAACTTTTGTACAATAAGCTATAATGCAGGATTTAAAATTGAGATCTGTTTTCCTTACCAGAATTTGTGGTATCCTTGTTTAAACATTGATTTAAGTCCCTTTTTTGTGGACATTTCAGTCAGATGCTCCTGTATTAGTATGAATACATCTGTGTTCTGGATCTGTGTTACTCCAAGTGTAAAAGGGTTCGACACTCAATGGGAAATATTCAAGTTAATTATTGTTATTTATTTAAATTTCCCTAAAAGTAAAAATGGATAATTTTTTTTTGTTTTATATTAAACCTGACGTTCTTCAGGGACCCCCAAATCAATTTATTTTTCCATAGATCCCCCTGACTAATATAGGGGACCCCTGGAAAACCATAGAGATTACTTTGGGAACCAATAGTCAAAATCATGGAGCAGAACCAAAGCGAAAATATTATACTAAAATAATCTTAAACAAAACTGCCTCTTTTACTAACATAACGTAAAATCCGGCGTATAACACGCACCGGTGTATAACGCGCACCTATACTTTCAAGCTAAATTTTTTAATTTTTAGGTATATTCGCCGTATAACGCGCACCCCTTTTTTAACGAAGAAATCTGAAGTATTAATATACATTGTTTTTTATGTTTTGAAGTATTTTATTCGAGGTATTATCCCAGACTTTTGAAAAAAGAGTATACTTCTAGAATTACAACTGTTCTTGTTCCTAAGGCAAGTCGTTTCTTTTAAATAAACAGTGTTTCGATACATCTAGAAGTAAATTATTTTGATGTCCATCCTTTTTGGTATTTTTAAAGCTATTGTTTTTATACCCGGCGTATAACGCGCACTCGTAATTTTCGATCTTATTTTTTGTGTTCAAAGTGAGCGTCATACGCCGGATTTTACGGTATTTTTTAAAATGGTCTGACTCAATGAGATAAGAATGAAAATAAAAGTTCCTTTTTGTCTTAAAAAATATTAATTAAGCGTGACTTAATTATTATTCTGTTTGACGTTGCCTTAAAATGATTTTACAATTATCAAACCTGTTATTGAAAATATCAACTTGAATATTTGAAATAAAGAAATATTAGTACAATATTCAGTTTTTAAGATTACTGAAATGTAACCCATTTGGAGTTCCTTCATAAATGAAAATTTAATAATAGTGTGGGATGGAATTAATGTGAAAAATTCCATTCACTGATAATTAATTTTGAAGAAAATATAAAGAGATCCATCTCAGATACATAAACAACAAGAAATATTTTTTATTTTAATTTACTTTTACTGAATTACTGGTTACATAATCCAAATGTCAATATTTTTCAATGGTTAAGTACAATGAGTATGTTTAAATAGTATTTTATCCTACTGATTGAAAAACTACTAAAACATAATTTCCAAAGAAAATGAATAATACAAATTGAAAGGAAAATGGGAAAGAACTAATTAGAAATGAAGGACTTCAAACTCAACACAAAATTATGCTGAGTAATGTTGAAATATTTTACCATTAATGAGAGTTAGAAAAATTCATAAGTTCTCCAAAGTTAAAATTTCTTATATTAAATGTATCTCAAAGTTGTGAGATTCTGAAAGAAAATAATTAAATTGAACTTGAAATACTTTCGAGAAAATGTTTTATCTTACAATTATTATTTGATTTCTGTTGACAGGAAGAAAAAAAGATTCAATGCTCTTAAAAACAATTGAAGGATTTTAGAACTCATTTTCCCCTTTATATCTAAAGCATTTGAAGTATCAAAAGATTATATTCAATATGAAAGCATCGAAAGAAACATTTCCAGGGTTTCCTTTTTAATCTAAAATGAAACTTCAGAAGTTTGATATAAAAAATAGAATGTGCAATCCTCAAAACGAAAAATTAAAATTTTGGCTGAAAATGTTAGAATTGTTAATGGGGAAGATAAATAAATATCCCCGATTTTTTTTTTCCATTTATGTTGTTTTGAGTTTAAAGGATGGAATGGGAAATAAATGTCAAATAAAAATCTAGTATTGTGGTTGAAATGAGAAATAACGGCGTTGAAAGTCATTTGAAAAAGCTGACTGAGATACTTATTGACCTAAACAATTAAAGAAGATTACTTTTCTAAGATTCCGATGTAAAATGTGTCTAAAACAACAGTTGGAAGTGCATACATTTATTCGGTTGGTTGATTTTTTGAAGTGAAAACTTCTATAGCCGCGTTGGGCAGTTTTTGGTAGGGAGAAATCTTACGGGTTCGGGTGACCGACATGCTCATGTGTTACAATAAACTAATAGATGAACCAATAATGGTAAGCTATGCATGAAATTTAAGGAATCTGACTACGTTCGGAACCGTGATTTTACAAAAGCGTAAAAACGAATATATTTTTTAATATTTAGTGTCACTTAGATTAGAATACACGTATGAAATTATTTTAAGTATATTGTTACAATAAAAAGTTAATTCAATGCAATTTTTTGACAAAAAATGAATTTAGAATTATTTATTTTCAAAACAGTCTCCTTTTATGGAAAATGCTTCTATAATAATAATAGTTTGTCTATATATAGCTCAGACCTCTGTACAGAGTGTGGACTGGGATGCTTGAAATATTTAACATAGAAGTGAATTTATTCATATAATTTAATACATCCGATTGGAGAATTTTGAACAAAAGAAAACACCGACATTTATTTCAATTAATAGTATTTCTGAAAATAATGTGATTTTTTATAAAATCCTAGTCCAGGCTCTCTGGAGAAGTTTTAGCCATGTATATGCAAAATATTATTTTTACAGAGGCCTTTTTCATAATAGGAGAACATTTTGAAAATAAATAATGCTAAATTCATTTTTTGCCAAAATATTACATTTAAATAATTTTTATTGTAATAATATTTTTATAACAATTTTATACGCGTATTCTGCTCTAAAAAATACTAAATATATAAAAAAAAATATTCGTTTGTACGATTTTACAAAACTGCAATGCCGAATGCGTAGCCGGATACCTTAAGTAAATACAAATACTATCCATAAATAATATGATTATATATTATGCTGCAACTCCATGGTGTAAGATGTGGCAATCCGTAAGAGCACACGTGGCATTCCCGTGATGCATTGTGAAACCAGATCTTGCTAACACTACCATTTCCTCGCCTTGCACTTCTTGGCGTAGAAAAGTCATCAAATTTGTGAGAGTTCGAGAGTTTTTCTCAGTCACATTTTCAGAGTGTTCTTGGTGATTTCTGGTGCGCTCCCATGTCAACAGGATCTCTTCCGGCAGACAGCTTTCTACTAGGGGAGCCAGGAAATCTCCAAATTTCTCCTGCGTTTTTCTAAGGCTCTCCAGTGCTCTCAGCTTTCCCTCCAATTCGTCGTAGAGTCTTTGCAAGGTCTGTTCTGGCTCTTCCGGACACAGCGTTCTTCATCACCATTGTAAGTAGATCCCGAACGTAGATTTGGACCAGCAGATCTTCCCTTCCAAACCGCTCTTTCAATTGCGCCACTGCTTTGGCATAATTAGATGCGGCAGCCGGAAAACTCTGCACCAATCTTTCTGCTTTAGAATTGGGTTCTACAGAGGATATTAGATACTGCATTTTATCTTCCCCTGGTATGCTCCGATCATCATGGATTTTCTGAAATTCACTCCAAAACGAAAGGTAGTCTTGCATCGCCGTTGAACTTCTAAAGCTCCAACTTCGGCAACCTGAACTTTCTGGGGATCTCTTGCTCTTCTACGATGACGGATTCCTCTAATTTCTTGTCGACGAGGGTGCTAAAACTTAAATAGTCCTCGCGGTATTTTTCTGCCTCAGAAAAATCTGCTTCATATTCTGTCCCGTCATCGTCCTTTTGAAGTAGTACACCGGACACCGACTCCTGAACTGTTCCCAATCTTAAGTATTTATCTTTTAGATGCGTTTGCAGCAATGAAATATTTTTGAGGTCAATGGCGTCACCTTGTATCTCGCTTTGCAATTTCTTCAAAGTTACGTTGAAAGCCGTCCTAAGAACACGAAGCTGTGCCTTTAGTGCTTTGATATCCATTTCTTTCTACCAACAAAGTCCTGTCGCGGACGCCACAAATGTTGAATGCTATCAACTGAGGTTCTGCAAATTATGCTAGATGTTGGTAAAAAGAATATTCCATACGAATGCTTAACTAACATTCATTTATTTCTTTAATTGGACAGCACAGCACAGAACAACGAAAAGACGACACATTAAAGAACAGACATAAAGAAGTGCACAAGTTCATTCGATCTCGAATTCTAAATCTTTCTAACTCTATACAAGTGGATCTTACATCTACACACACGTGAATTTTACATTGATCGAAGAGACGGCTTATATATAAACCATTATATATAAGCCATTTTATAATATATATAAAACATTATATATATTATAAATATCCTCATGGAAGGTTCGATTAATAGAACAACTGAGGCCAATTGAAACAAACATGGAGACATATTGCAGATTCATAGGAATTTGAAGTTGGTCAAATACCAAAGATGTCCATTGGAAACGTGAGTAAAGTAGTTTTCTCCTTCCAGTTACGTTAAAAGACCACAAAACCTCAAGGATGATATTCATGTCATAAGTAACTCTACCAGAAGTATAAAATTTCAGCGGTGAAACGAGGAGGAGTGTTGCATTACAAGAGGAGGAATGAAAATTCTATAAGTATACTTCCTGAATAAAATATATGTATTCTAAATACCATTAGCACCGGTTAATATAAATGTTAAGTATCTTTTGAATTATTTAAAAATTTTGCAACTCTTAATTAAGTATACTATAATACTTATTATTTTAGAAAGTGTTAGAACTTCTCGTGCATAAACTTAAAATTAAGGAAATAATATACACTTACATAACCATAGGTCTATTATAAACTATTTAACAGAATAATCGATTTTCGGCAGATGCTTTTGGAGTTTTTAAGATTTATATCCCACCGAAACTTTATTATTAACTAATATTAGTTGAAATAAAATATATTATTTATTTTCAACAAACACATAACATAAATATAGAATGGAAAATAAAAAAAAAAGAAACGGAAATATTCCTTTCATAAATTCTAATTCACATGCGGTTACTTTCTCAAAATATTGTCTGATTCTTCAATTATTTAGTTTTAAAAAAATAGTTTGTTTAATATGATTTCTTACATTTCAATTAATCAAGTTACTCGTTATTTTACAATAAGCATTTGCTAACTGTAATTTCCAAAAAAAGAGATAAAGAGAAATTGAAATAAAATTAAAATGTTGCAGTTTTACTTCTGCTTTATAAACTACTGCTCACACAAAATGCAACACGCTAAAGGAAGTATTCCAACAATTTGAATTATACATTATGCGTTGGGGGCCATCACATATTCAAATAATTAGTTATATAGCACAGACGCACATCATGGACAACCGTATCACAAAAATCATGTGCTATATATGGAAATAACAGATTGGCTATTTGAAGTAAGGAAATTGTTTTTTCTTGCGCTTTTCTAAAATTTTATTTATTTATTTTCATAAGCTTTTTACCTATGCCTCGTGGAAGACATAATGCGTCTTTTAAACAAATTTCCGAATTCGACCGTGGAATAATAGAATCCTACAGGGATTGAGGATAATCCATTGGACAAATTGGTCACCGTGTTGCACAAAACTAAGCAACTGTGATGGGGATTTGTCATCGTTGGATGCTGGAGGAAACGACAGACCGACGGGGCCGATCACAACCATCTCGTTACACCAAAGCCTGTGAGACAGGAAGATTGTGCGCATGACAGTGATTGATCAAACAGCTATATCATGAACTATATCACAACATATTTCAGTCAGTTACGCATTATTCAGTGCCCGCACATTTCATTCAACCCAATTTGCAGCAGAATGGAACGTCCACAAGGCGTTTATTGTTCCGTTTATGTTTGACTGTAAACCATCGGTGTTTGCACCACCAAATGTGCGATGAACGGGGTACATGGAAATTGGATTGGAACGACATTGTGTTTACTAACGAATCAAGCATCGACCTGCAAGATCACGATGGTCAGATTCCATTTCGGAGACACCGTGGTGGGTGGGTGCTGAATTCAGGCGTTATGCACCGCAACAGTGGTCCTGTACCCAGTATCATGGTTTGGGGTAATAGTGGATTTAACTGCCTCACCTGTCTAGTACGCATTGCCGGTACTCAGAACAGCCAGAATTACCTCTCTGTGGTGTTGGATCCAGTGTTCCTCCCATGAATTCCACGCTTGCCATCAGCAATATCCCAACCGAAAAATGAGGGACCACACGGGGCACGTAAGGTTCAAGATTTCTTCTTTACCCACCAGATTGAAATGCTTCCTTGGCCTACTTGTTCTCCCGTACGAAATGATGATGATCTGCTTGTCGCCAATCGAAAACGTGGGATCCATGCTTGCACAACGGCTAACCCGGGACACACCACCCACTGCTACACCAGATTAATTTTGACAATTTGTGGAAACCACATGGACAGCTGTACCTCAAAGATACATTCAATCCAGTGCCTGTTTGATTATATGCCGAGGCGTGTTTCAGTGGTTCCAACTAACAATGGCGACTACACTAACTACACATTTTGTCATCATCTACTAGTCAAAACAGGCTGCAATTTTTATCGTTTGATCTGTATGCAACTTGTTACCTGCCAAATAAATTTCGCTGTTATATCTCTGTTCCTTCTAGCTGCTACGTTTAGAGTGGTCATCACTGTAGTTTGCTCTATTATTTTATGATTAGTATTTTCTTTGCAGTAATGTAGTAATAAGTAAATTTTTGACTATTTGAATGTGTGTGTGTGGGATTTCTAAGTTTTTAATATTTTTTCACTATTATCTAATAAGGAACCGTAACTTTATTCGAAAAAGTAAATTGTTTTTGACATCCATTTATACATGTATTAATATTTAAATCCCTATTAATCATTTTGAGTAACCATATCACTGGTTTATAAATATGAACAGAATACAGTTGATAGTAAAAACCTGATATATTTTATTTCGTAACAATCATTTTGAAATTATTTATAGAATTAATTACTGTGCATTTCATAATATTAATACATTAAAAATATATGTATTAAATTTGACTCAATTATATAATTACAATAAATATTAGTTTCCCATATCACAATTTTGTTTTGTGTCTATAGTTAAGGAAAGCTTACAATATTAAAAGAAATGTATTCAGAAAAATCAATAACATAACTCTAGTTTCAATTAATTATTATCTTACATAAAATTAGAAAACATAAAGAGTTATTGATGTTACATGTTTCATTTTCCAATGAAATTTATTCACTTAAAAAATATCTTGGTCAAACTTAAGAATTTCATGTTTTCAATCATAAACTATCTTTATAATACTTAAATACTTATGGAATGAATAGCTTGGGAATTCAATGAATATGAGAAAGTTCAGAAACATCTTTTTTTCTTTTTATCCCCAGTAGAGAGCACGTTCTCTAAACAATTGTGTTTAAAACAGAAACATCAATTGATTTTATCAGCTCGTTACTTACAAATTCCTTTCTTTACTATCGTTACTTTTTAGAGGTTATTTATTTAGTCAGCAACGGCAAAAATATTGCTTGAAACTCCTAAGAGGTTATGTAAAAAAATTCCAATAAAACTGTGGAATGTTGCTTTTCTATATAGTTTAGTACCTTTCCCCTACAAATAGACAATGTGTGATAACCCCTAAATCCCTTAACAATTTTTCCCGCAGAAGCCAATAAAAATCTACTGCTTACTCTGTTTATGAGTACATCACATCATGTATCTTGTCACTTTTTATTCGGTCTTTAAATTTAAATAAATAAATTTCTGTCAAAAAGGGACGGTTTAAGAAAGTAAGTGGAGAATTGGAGTAAAATTTAATTTCTTATTTTCGGAGTTGTTGAATATTTTCCACTTTGACGAGATATAACCATTAAAAAGGCCTTAAGTCATTTCAAGAATTCTATATTTTACGAAACACTTATTTAAAATCTTATAAGTATTCCTAAAGTTAATTTACAAAAATATATTTTTTTACCAATAGATTTTTTTATGTGTTTTTTTTTAAGTAAATTAAATCGAATTTTTTAAATATAATTACAGAACAACTTTCAAACCTATAAATACCTTTTTTAAAACATATACTCCGGCGCATTACACATACCTATACTTTTAATTCATACATATATTTACCGTTTAAAGCATGTCTTTTTTTTTAAATTAAGAAAATAGAATTTAACTTTTTCAAAGTATTTATGTGTTGGAAACTAGATTTAATGTGTGACTGGATAGTTAAAGCATTGAACAAAATAAACTTGACATACGTAGTACGATCCAAAACTTCGGAGACTGCGGCCGTTGCTGACGACGAAAGTAAGTACCTAAATTTATATAACTTTTAAGGTATTCGACTACGTTCGGAACCGTGACTTTAAAAAAGCTCATAAATGGATGATTTTTAAGATACTTAGTGCCACTTAAATTAGAATATATATATATATATATATATATATATATATATATTTGTTTTATAAGGACATTTTGACAAAAAAAATTATTTAAATGCAATATTTCGGCAAAAAAATAACTTAGAATAACATTTTTTAAAAAAATGTTCTCGTTTTGTGAAAAATGCTTCTTTTATAATAATATTTTGTCTGTATATAGCACAAACCTCTTAACAGAGGCTCAACTATGATTTTTGAAAAAATCCACATTATTTTCAGAGTTACAAACCATTGAAATAATTATCGGCTTTTTTTCTTAAACTTTCTCCCCTCTGTTGTCGTAAAACATTGATAAACCCACTTCTAAGTTATATATTTCAAAATTTCTAGTTGAGCTTCTGTACAGAGGTCTGAGCTATATACAGGCAAAATTTATTATAATAGAAGCATTTTTCGCAGAGAGGGAATATTTTGAAAATTGATCATTTAATGTTCATTTTTTTTTTCAAAATATTGTACTTAAATAATGTTTTATTGTAATACTATTCTTATAACAATTTTATATACATTTTCTAATCTAAATGACACTAAATATCATAAATACTACCCATTTATGATCTTTATTTTTATCTTTGCAAAATCACGGTTCCGAACGTAGTCGGATACCTTAATGGGTTTTCCGAAACCTTCTTTACCTATCCAGGTTGGTTTAGTTCATGTCATGTGACCGAACTGCACGCGCAGCTGTTATCCTCTGAAGCTAGTTAGATTTGTTCTGCATTGTAAAAAAGATGGTTTTTTTTAAAAAAGACGTTGGACATTAAATTCTGCTAACGCTTAGGTAAAACACGAACGGTGACTTCGGAAATGCTAAGTAAAGTGTATGGTGAATCTACCATAGCGAGATCCAAGGTTTACGAATCACATCAGTGCTTAAAATAGTACGGATAATCCATCGATGACGCAGATCACGTTGGATGACCGATATGTTGTTGTGGAAAATGTTGTTTTGGTTTCTGAATGTGTTGAGAAGAAAAGAAAAGCAAAAAGAATGTCGTCAAACAGTTTCCCAAATAGATGAAGTTTTATACACTTCTCGAAAACGTCGTTTGAGGGAATTTATTCCTTGTAAATGGCCTCAGTTCTGGCAGTGACGAATGATATCTTCTGCCTGAAAAATCACCAGGATATCGATCTCAATTGGTAAAAGAGTTCATCGCCATTGACCGCACAAACGTGCTTCCATATCACCCTCCCCCCCCCTAATCACCCGACTTAACATCATGTGACTATTACCTGTTCCCCTCAATTAAGAGGGCATAGTACGATTTAAGAAATATTATTAATTTAAAGATTTTCAAAATTTTTCTGGTTGCCTCCTATGTGTGTATACTATGTAAAACAGATTTTGTGCTCGAAATTTCAGAAAAAGTTAGCCATTTATTTTTTTTTTAAGAAAAAAACTTAAAATTTGTGAAGTTATTTTAAAATGCTACTCCTCATACAAAGGTTTACGTACACGCATGCAATTTGATTTACAAGTACTTCCATCTATATATAACAAAAGTAGGTATGTGTTTGGCGATAACACAATTGGTATCTATACAATACTTCTTCTTATGAATCCTTATTGAAAATTCCTTAAGAAATTTGCAAATTCTAGCTTCAATTATTTTTTAAAAAATAAGTATTGCTTTGATTTAAAAATGAATGCTAACTTTTGGTACAAGTAATATTAACATTAGGTAAAAAAAAAAATTCAAAGCATTAGGCACAACAGAAAAAAATTTCTTAGCATTTTAAATGAAGACAAAATAGTTATTTTACCTTTCTGAAATAAGTGAGTTTAAAGTTTGGATTTTCCATAGGGATGTAAATAAAAATGAATGTAAAAGCTATCATAATTCTGCGTTTCTTAAGTTTAGAGTTTTCAAATTTTGTGAGGTTATAGAGAGAGAAAATATCGTAAAATCCGGCGTATAACGCGCACTTTTAACACAAAAAATAAGATCGAAATTTAGGGGTACGCGTTATACGCCGAGTATAAAAATGAGAGCTTTAAAAAAAATGCGTATTAAAAAAAATTTAGACTTATGTATCGAAATACTGTTTACTTAAAATAAATAACATACCCTATGGACTTTCATTGTTGCATAACCTGAAAAGGCATTCTTTTTTGACCATTTTAAGGAGAATAAAAAGTACACAGTTTCTTGTTCCAATTAATCCATTCAGGCGATTTTCTAGGACCCAGTTCGCAACACTTTCTTCTAGAATAAGCCATTTCATTACTCATTTACGTAAAGAGCATTTCTTCTTTGGCATGTTAATTAGTGTCAGTTCATTTTCTTTTCACTCCCTTATGGAGCTTTCGCCAATATCAAACATCCTTGCTGCAGCATGATTTCCATTTTCTTTTCGCAAATTGAATCACTTAGATCTTGAAACCGGCACAGTATTTTGCTTCGTTTACCAGGACACATCTTAACTGCTCGCTGTTTGAAACGTATTGAATATTATTCATAGTATTGAATATACTACAGACAGTGAGCGTAACAAGTCTCAGACTTGTACTAATTTATTTAAAAAATAATCGTTTGCCTCGTACATCACACAAAAGATGAAGAATGAACCAATGTTTATAGAAGAGTGT